>JAWZYV010016218.1:0-42558 GCA_038373885.1 Cheiracanthium punctorium | reverse complement strand
GTTAAAAACCCCATAATTTTTTTCTAATCTTTTGCCGATTCCCAAAAATTAACCCCCCAATTTTACCAATCCTCTCGCCTTTGGATCTTACCCAAAGATGTCTTTTAACGGGCATTTTTTCTTTTTTTGGAAAAAAAGCTAAAAAACAAATTTTCAGCCGGAAACCCCAAAAAATGGGCCTTTAAAATTTTCTTCCTTTTTTTAATTTTTCATTTCAAAAAAAAATTTATTTTTAAAAAACAATTTTTGCAATTTTTTCCTTCCTGTTGTTTTAAGGCCAACTTGTATTTAAAAAATTGTCAATTTTAACCATTTGATTACTTATTTAAATATAGTTTTTATTTTGGCGTAAAATGGGCGTAATTCTAACTCATGTTTGTAAATTTCATGGCGATTCTAGATACTTGGAAACGCTTTGTTGCAAAGGAATGAATGATTTTATGCCAAATCTGGCAACCATTCGGCTTATTTTTTCAGTTTTTTATTAATATCTTCTAAAATAATTCCGATTTTCGAAATTTAAATCAGCTTAGCAGGTTCCTCGGAATTTCTTGAATCTGTAGGCAGCTTAGTCGAAACTCAAATCCTACGGTTTAGGAGGAGATAGGTCCACAAGCTTTGACGGCGACAGCGGCCTTTACTTTTTTTTAGAATAGAGAGATTTTTACATGTTTGAGTGACCGGGTCGGCTACACCCACCGCAAATGCGCCAGCATATGCTCACTTCGAAAATATGTATAATTAAATGAACTATAGAACGAGATTTCAGATTTTTTTGTTATTGGTCATTAAAAATGTCTGCTGGCTCCCAGACTAAAAGGATTAGTTATGTGCCTTGGAGTGCGTATGATTTAGCCCGAATGTGCCAACCAGCTCATTTATATTGTTGCCTGCATATACGGCGCTTTTCCTAAGACAACAGAATGGCGAGTCGTGGCACGTCAAACGGTTATTACAAAGTAATGTCATACTCAGCTGTCGATTGTCTCCGTGATACGAGGGGGTTGACCGTCAGTCCACTGCTCTCTCTTGGGAAAGAATTTTCTCTAAAGGTATGTTGTATAGCCTTGTTTTACTGTGGAAGGAAACTTTAATAGTATTAGCAATAGCTTAGTCTTCTAATTATACAGAATGTCCGTAACATCAAACCTGGGAAGTAGGAAATACTGCGGGACAAATTGAGAATTTTTTTAAAAAGTGGGGTTGGGGAGAGAGAACAAGGGGGGGGGGGGAGTAACCGAAAACAGGAGGGGAAAAAAAAAACAACAACTAATTCAAGGAGTATTTCTGCATTTGTATTGCATCTGTAAGTTATTGTAAGGTTGTTCTTAAAAAGAAAAAAGAATAGAAAAAAGGTAAAATGCTTTAAAAAATTCAAAATGAGAGTCTGGACCAAATTATACTTAGCACATTATACTTTGCTCACGAAATTATGCTTAAAATGACGTATGAAGTATTAATGGGAAGAGGAGGGTGTACCTTAAATACATCGAATCGCATTGGACTGCGGCGGCAGCACTTTGCGTTATGTCCCTCTCCACCTCCAGGACACGAGTCTCCAAGAGAATCGACTTGAATGCACGAGAGGGTTTTCGCAACCAGGCCAGTTTTTTCCACAGAAGCAGAGTTATGCTAATGTGAACCGTGTTGCTATGTGAACAGCGACACTATATAAGGTCTAGCTAGTTACTAACGTATGTAGCGAGTTACTACGCCTGGGGATAGTCCCTTTTTTGTATTCGGCACAAGGTGCCAGTTTATGTTTTATCTGTTTTATGTTTTCGTTTTAATAAAGTGTTATGTTGGGAAAAGTTGTGTTCAATCGTGAATACACACACGTACAATGAGAAGGGCAAAAAGTTATCATCTGCCACTTCAACTGGTGACCCGGAATAGGACAAACCCATCTTCTGTAAGAAACAAAGTGTGCTACTCTGGAAGTTCGATCGATGTTCAAAGTCAAGCCTCTTCAGCAGCTTTGGCAAGATCTACAGTCAAGCTGGCCCTCGGTGAGTTTGTTGGAGCCGCCTTATTGCAAAGAACGGTGTTCTACGGGTAAAGATTTCCTCTGGTCTGCTGCCTCGACTTTCCTGCGCGCACCGTCATCAAGTATTTGAAGACAACGGACAAGACAGGTGGCAAGTTTTAAACAAACATTTATACATTTTTCTTCATCCCCATTTAATTGGTTGCTCGGTCAGGCTTTCTAAAAATGAATGGTGAAACGTCTGTAGAGGCGGTGAAAACCGGCGACATTAGTCGCGTAGCTCTCAAGTTACCACCCTTTTGGGAAAAATTTCCAGATTTATGGTTCGCTAATATAGAATCACAATTTCACATCGCGAACATTAGTGAAGATTCTACAAAATTTTATTACATAGTGTCTAGTCTAAATGCTGATATCTTAAGTTATGTACGTGATGTAGTTTTTAACACCTCCCCCCCCCCCCCCCACTCTAAAGTATGATACCTTAAAAAAACGGCTTTTAGCCGAATTCACGGATTCCGAACAAACAAACATAAAGCAATTACTTTCGGAATTAGTGTTAGGAGATGAAAAACCTTCCCATTTACTACGGAAAATGAAGCACTTGGCACCCGACAAAACAGACACCGAGTTTTTAAAAACTCTATTTCTACAAAGATTGCCTAAAGACACTCAAGCTATCTTGTCTGTATATGAGGGTACTTTAGATACATTAGCTCTCATGGCAGATAAAATTGTAGAAGTCACGGGTAATTCTAGTTCAGAAATACAAAGTCTAGACACTCATACTACTAACTCGGAAAATGAGGTGCAGGAATTAAAAAAACAATTGACAGAACTAACTCGAAAAATTGACAAGGTCTTGCGAGATAAAGATAAATTTAGACCACGCACTCTTAGTCGTACGAGACTCATTAATAATAAACTTCAGCGTAATCCCCCACACCGTGTGACACCCTCTACTCGATCAACACCCTCCCACTCCTCTGAAACGGTGTGCTGGTATCATAAAAAATTTAAAGAATGTGCTCGCAAATGTCTAGAGCCGTGCAATTATAACTCCTTAAAAAAACTAGAGGGCCGGTCGGATTATACGGCGTAATGTGACTATACGTACAAGGACGTTATAAGTCGCCGTCTTTTTATTAGAGATAAAATATCTGGGGTGGAATATCTAATTGATAGTGGCAGTGATATCTGCGTTTTACCCAGAGCAAAAAATACTCAGTATAATGGACCTAAAAATATTATATTGTATTCTGCTGATGGATCTCGTATCAAAGTCTACGGAACTAAATTAGTAAAACTCGATCTTGCGTTAAACCGGTCTTTTCAGTGGCCGTTTGTGGTCGCAGACGTTAGCAGACCAATAATTGGTGCTGATTTTATAAAACACTTTGGCTTATTAATTGATCTGAAAAGGACTTTGTTTACGCGATCCAAGTTCGTCCAAGGCAGCTCTAGGTTCCGCTTGCAACGAGAGTTCGTCTAACGTTAGTCTACTTGCTAAGGATTTAAAAATTAAAAATATATTACGAAAATTTCCCGACATACTTAAACCGTATCCTTCTAATATGAAAGTAAAGCACAATACAGTGCATAAAATTGAAACAACAGGACAACCTGTATTCGCACGGCCACGGCGTTTAAATCCATTGAAATTAAAAATAACTAAACAGGAATTTCAATACATGCAAGAAAAGGGAATCTGTAGACCTAGTAACTCGTGTTGGGCCAGCCCTTTACACATGGTCCCAAAACCCAATAGTACTGATTTTCGTCCGACTGGCGATTACAGAGCTTTAAATAAAATTACTATTCCTGACAGATATCCCCTTCCCCATATACATGATTTTGCTAATGAACTTTACGGAAAAAAAATATTTTCCAAAATCGACCTCATCCGTGCATACCATCAAATCCCAGTGCACAAAGACGACATTCAAAAAACCGCTATTACCACACCTTTCGGCTTATGGGAATTTCAAATTCCTTCCCTTTGGGTTGTGTAATGCAGCTCAAACTTTCCAAAGGTTCATATCTGAAGTCCTACAAGACTTAAACTTTACATTTGCTTACTTAGACGACATTTTAATAGCCAGTTCAAATGAGAAAGAGCACATGACTCATCTTGAAACTCTGTTTAAAAGACTAAACAAATACGGCATTAGAATCAATTTGTCTAAAAGCATTTTTGGGGTCACTGAACTACCATTCTTAGGTTACTTGGTTAACGAACACGGCATAAAAACCGCTGCCTAGCAAAGTTAAACCAATTTTCGACTTCGAACAACCCCAAACATGTAAAGGTTTAAAACGCTTCTTAGGACTCTTGAACTTTTACAGACGGAATGTCCCGCAGGCTGCTAAATTACAAGCGCCTCTAAACGAGCTTTTAAAAGGCTATAAAAATAATAGCAAAAAGGTTATTTCGTGGACAACCGAAACTCTAGAAGCCTTCACGAAGTGTAAGGAATCGCTAGCTAACGCGGCATTATTGGTACATCCCAACCCAGACGCACAGCTTTGCTTATGCACCGATGCAAGTAGTACATCTATAGGCAGTTCTCTCCACCAGATCAGCTTAAAGCAGGATACACAAGTAATCGAGCCCTTAGCATTTTATTCTGCTAAGCTCACACCTGCACAGCAGAAATGGTCTACTTATGACAGAGAATTGTACGCTATCTACGCATCTATCAAGTATTTTAAGCACTTTCTCGAGGGCCGTGTTTTTTACGGTTTTCACGGATCATAAACCAATCACCTTCGCCTTTAATCAGAAGGGAGATAGATGGTCTCCTAGGCAACTGAGACACCTAGACTACATCGGTCAGTTTAGTACGGATATTCTCTACAACCCGGGACGCGACAATATCCCTGCCGATTTCTTTTCTAGAATCGAATCCGTTACCTTCCGAGTACATTAGATTACTCAGCAATCGCAAAGGCACAAGAGGGTGACAAAGAACTTGAAAAACTAATCAGTACACACACTAAATTAGTATTTAAACGAATGACAATTCCAGAAACTCAAACTCCCTTATATTGTGAGGTATCTACAGACAAAATTCGTCCGTATATTCCAGAATCCTTTCGAAAGAAAGTATTTGACAATTTACATAACTTGTCTCACCCGGGTATGAAGGCCACAGCTAAGTTGCTAAGTTCTCGTTTTATTTGGCCTGGCATTCAAAAGGATTCGCGGACTTGGACGAAATGTTGCATTCCTTGTCAGTTGACTAAGACGCAAAGACATACAAAAACCCCAATACAGAATTATACTGTTCCAAGAGATAGATTTGACCACGTACACATAGATCTATTCGGCCCTTTACCCGTAAACAAAAATTTTAAATATTTGATTACAATGATCGACAGATTTACACGTTGGGTTGAAGCAGTACCCGTCACTAACATAGCCAGCGACACTGTTGCTAGAGCGTTTTACGAAAACTGGGTAGCAAGGTTTGGCGTGCCCACAACTATCACAACCGACCAGGGTCGGCAATTTGAATCTTGCTTGTTTAATTCTCTTTTACATTTATTTGGGATAAAAAGAAATCGTAGTGCAGCTTATCATCCACAGGCCAATGGCCTTATAGAGAACTGGCATAGAGGGTTGAAAACTGCGTTGAAAGCCTGTCTGACCGACCAATGGTTGGAAAAATTACCTACTGTTCTATTAGGACTTCGGTCCGTCTATAAGGAAGAGTTGAGAGCAACCACGGCTGAGCTGGTATACGGCATTTCGCTTCGACTCCCTGGAGAATTTTTCCAGCCCTCTGCAACAGATATTAATGTTCCAGACTTCATTCGACAACTAAAGCAGCAGATGGAGCACCTAGTACCTCGACCAACGTCTTCTCATGGCCGTGAACAAATATTCATTCCCAAATCACTAGCCACGTCCAAAGATGTATATGTCCGTAAGGACTCTGTGAAACTACCGCTGTGTCCACCGTACGACGGACCATTTCCTGTGCTAATGAGAACCAATAAATTTTATAAAGTTTTAATGAAAGGCCAGGAAAATATAGTCACCGTTGATCGATTGAAGCCTGCTTTCACTTTGAACGAGCAACAGGTAAAGTGCTGATCTGACCGGAAACACTACGGTCACACGCGCAGGACGTACCAGCAAACCCCGGAACGTCTGCAAGTTCGTTTCCACTAGGAGGGGGGTACTGCGGCGGCAGCACTTTGCGTTATGTCCCTCTCCGCCTCCAGGACACGAGTCTCCAAGAGAATCGACTTGAATGCACGAGAGGGTTTTCGTAACCAGGCCAGTTTCTTCCACAGAAGCAGAGTTATGCTAATGTGAACCGTGTTGCTATGTGAACAGCGACACTATATAAGGTCTAGCTAGTTACTAACGTATGTAGCGAGTTACTACGCCTGGGGATAGTCCCCTTTTTGTATTCGGCACAAGGTGCCAGTTTATGTTTTATCTGTTTTATGTTTTCGTTTTAATAAAGTGTTATGTTGGGAAAAGTTGTGTTCAATCGTGAATACACACACGTACAATGAGAAGGGCAAAAAGTTATCATCTGCCACTTCAGGAAATTTGTTGAAATAGGAAGGTAGATCAGGGGCGTAGCCAGGGGGGGTGAATATCGGGATATATCCCCCCCCCGAAATTTTTGGATTAGTGATGAAATTCCGTCTATTTATGCAGATATAAGTTCATATCCCTCCCCCCCCCGAAAAATTTTCCTGGTTAGGCGCCTGAGGTAGATATTGTATAAAATTATTGAAGAACTTTTTAAATAACACACTATCAAAGGTAAAACAATAAAGCGTTTCGGTTTACCATTCGAAATGTTCTTATTGTAGTATTTTTCATATATGTGTGTGTTATTTACGAAGTTATTTAATTTTAATCGTTAAACGCTAGTTTGTCGGAGTGTTTTTATTAGATATTGTATGCTTCTTTTTTTTCACATTTCATTCTTCTTAAATTTCACTTTACAGTTTGTAGAGAATTCCCCCCCCCCCCCGTTAGTTTCGACATTTTTAAGTGCTTGAATTTTCATTTGCTATTTTTTAAAAATACTTAATTACATTTTTTTCTTTATAAGTCGTTAATTTTTTTTTTAATGAAGCAACTCTGACAACTGCCTGCAACTTTAAATTTTAAAAACTGAAATGCTTGATTAATATAATTCCAGCAAATATTAATTTTTCTTCATCTGTAAACGACAAAACATTTTGTTGATACAACTTCAATGTTTTTCTTAATGCTTTGTCAAACATTTTGTTACATTAACGAAATCGTTTCGATTGCTCACCAGATGATGGTCATTATTACCTAATGAACGAACAAATATTTGCGCATTTTGAGAAAGTTTTTATGAAGTCTCAAAATCTAAACAAAATTGTCTATAGTGTAAGTTAAGTGATCACTTATCATGCCACCAAATTTCATTTTGTTTACTTTAGTCGTTATTGCGTAATGCGCTTTAAAAAAAAAAGCGTCACGCGTTTTTTTTAAGCGCATTACGCAATAACAACTATATTACATCTGACTGTCAAAAAAAGTCTGTCAGACTTTTTTTGACAGTCGTATTAGGCTCCCAAGTGCTTGAAACGGATAGAAATAGTAAAATGTTTGAATTACATGTAATGCACACACAAAAATCTAATTTTATTTATGTAGATATTACTAATATGTATAAATATACTTTTGGAAGTAAATGAATAATTTTTTTTTAATTATTGAATGAAAATGTTTTTAAAAAGTTGATTTCTGGGAAAATAACTTCTAATTGTTTGGCATTTCAAAAAACCTTTAAGTTTCTAGAGGCAAACCGAAACGTAGACATAGACTTTAAGCTTCATACATTTTAAGATACTTACGTATTATCCTGGCGGTCCGCCAAGACGAGCGATTTTTCGCCGAGATAAATGCCGGATACATGAAATTATTGATGATTTAGAATATGATTGGCAACAGTTTGCCAGCACATTTGACGAAAAAATAGTTTGGCGGAAATGACCGCTCCGGTGTAATACGTAAGTACCCTTTTTAATTTTACACCAACAGGGATCGTGCTGAAGTCTGATAAAAGTGGTCACAAAGGCCCATTATCTTGAGAGATATGGGTTTTGCATATACAAAACTCATTATGTACTTATTTTTTTTTTTATTTATTTTTTTTTTGGCATTACAGTCAACAAAATTTAGAAATTACTCAGAAATCTGAATAAACACGAACCCTGACCAAAATAAATCATAAAAACCCGGAGGAGCAGTAATATTTAGAATAATATTTAGAAATTCTTTTATTTTCTGAGACACTCTGACTTATTCCCATGAAACCGTTCCCGATTACATCGCTGATATTTATTATTACTGTAGCCATTCTTTGTAGGGATTGCAATCAGCAAAACCGGATCCTGTAATCCGGCGGATCCTGCATCATTAGACGTCTACCGGATCCGGAAAGTACTAAGAAAGCAAAAGACTACATATGGAATGAAGGAGTTCGAGGATAATACTTGTCTTATATTCATGGCAAATTGTTGACAATAAAACCGACATGCGTAGAAGCTGGAAGGGCCTTTTCAGCCTCTGGCAATACTTGTAACTCTCTAAGAAGTCGATAGGCAGATGACACGATTAACACTAACTGTTTCCACGATCCTTTCTTGAAAACTTTATTTTTTATAATCGATATACCAAAAATTGAAAAATATTCGATGTTGTGATGATTGTGGCATAAACAGATCTATGAAAACTGTCAACATTATTAAAAAATGTTTAGCATGATGAAATTACATAATTGTGAACTGTGTTCATTAAGTTGGATTTAGGTAATATGGATAGCATAAAAACCTTCTCCGTAACAAAAGACTTAGGTGTACCAAATTTCATGGTGATCGGTCAAACGGTTTTGGAGTTTTTCAACGTCATACGCACCCACATACCCACAAACATTCATTTTTATATATATAGATAAGAAACTTTCATAATGATGTAAATTACAAGATAATTTTCACTGATGTCACTTGTGAACTCTATTAAGACTGAATTTATATTATACTACTAACTATACTAAATTAATATTTATAATTAAATATATTAATGTATGGTATATAATAACATAAATACTATTTCATTAATATCCATTGCTTTGTTTTGATTACAAATACATTCTTGCTGTTATATTACATCTGATAATAATTATAATGTATACTACATCTGATAATAGTGTGTGTGTGAGTATGTATATATATATAATTGTTGCTTAGTTATAATAAAGTTGATAATAAGTAGATTTCCTAAAAATTAAGTCTTTTTTATAAACTTTATGATGCTCTCACTTAAACATCTTTTATACAGTTAATTTTGGACTGAAAGAGAAATCGTTTTAATCTGTCCAATTCGACCGGATTGATGGGGATCGCGCCAGATCCGACTGGATTGAAATTGATGCCGGATTGCAATCCCTATTCTTTGACAATAAATTTGATTTCTATTCCTGTTAATATATTTTTGCCGTGTTTCTCATTCTACGTATTTTTCCGTTTTAGGCGCAAGGTGACGATGATGTGGCCGTTACCATGGAAGACACTCGAGGGAGTGGATTCATGGAGGAATTCTTCGCCGAGGTAAGTGTCATTTACCTTTACGCCAAGTCTTCTATGTAGCCCATTTAGCCCTCCTTCATGGGGTTGCCTACGGACTTAGTTTTTCCACGAACGTCGAATATTTCATCAGTTGAAAAGACTTTCAAGGGAAAGTCATCGCATTCCCAAAATATTATTCTTTTTATGAAAAATTCTTCATTGGAAGTTCAATATGTAGTGACTACAATTGCAGGGTATTTTCCTTATATACAAGATGAAAAAAACTCTCCTGCAGGGTTGCCATTCGTCAGGTAAAATATGGAAGGCCAGTAGCAATCAGGGAAGATTGCAAATTTTGGTTCAAAACCTATTAATATCTCAAAGTGACCTTCAAAATTGGCATAAGTACTCATAACTATTAGGATTCTTTAGTTGTCCTAAGTCTGGAATGCTCCTAATATGATTTGACATACACTTGTAAACAGTTAATGATTTATAGGTGTGTGAACAATTAATGATTTTATTGACATGGCAATCGTTTAATTATATGTCCATCAACAACGTAGACTGGAATTTTATTAAAAAAATTCTGGTAAACCACGAAAACTCCGGGAATTTTGTTTCAGAAATGTAGTGGGAACAACCCTGTCACGTTAAGAAAGAGAACAGCCAGAGCTGTTAAGAATCAATATTTTTCAGTGTTTTAATGATGGGTCTTATTTTCATTAAGACCTTTCAGTAAATTTCTCATTATATATAGTCATTTCTTTTAAATTCCTCAAAGGTGTGGCAAAAAGAATTCTTCAGATGAGGAAACAGACGGAAGTCTGATGTGTAGGGTCACGGAGTTGTTCCCATCGATATGAATGAAGCAGCGTCATGGTTAAGCGTATGGTAGCTCTATCCGACAACCATTTGTTCTCTCATTTTAAGAAATTTTCTTTTGTGTTTTTAATCTGTTTGAATCAATTTATTTTTTATCGAAAATACATTTTTGATGTATTTTGCCCAACTCTGCGTCACAACGACTGCTCTTGACCGAATTGTGACTGTCACTTGGAGGGTTCACTGCTTTGGCGCGCACAAGGGGTGGTCCAGGGGGTCTGGACCCCCCCTCCCCCCCCATCGGCTTTGATTTTTTTTTCGTTTGATTATTATCATAAATCTATAGTAAATAAAATGATTCCAAAAAAGGTAGCAATAGTTTCAGTTCTAATAAATAAAAAAAGAATTTTTTTTTTTTTTTCCTCAACTTTTCAAAAACGAACTGAAAGCGAACATAAAATACCATCTTGTTCTCAAAACTGTACAACTATTATTTTGCTTCCTATTGTATTGCATAGTGTATTCTTAAGGAACTGGATGGGACGAGTTTTGATGAATTCCATCTAATGAAAACGAGTTCTTTCATCACTGATTTTTGTCAATCTGGAACATCCCTAAAAGTTGGACCCCCCAAAAAAAACTGTAAAAGTTGGACCCCCCCCCCCCCCTCAGCCAAAAATCCTGTGTGCGCGCCTGGTTCACTGTGCTATCAGGCTGTTATCAGAGGTTTTTGTTGATCTCTCAGTGTGGTTGCTATGCTCGTCAAACTGCTCAATAACTCGCGTACATGGAGATATTAAACATTTTTCAGCGTCGCTGTTACCCTAACCATTGGGCTGTCATGGCTTCATGTAATTGAGGCAGTTGTAAACTTTGTTTTCACTGTGAAAAGCGAAAACGGAGTCTCATTTAGGCTTCCAAATTATATTTCCTGCTGTTTGCTTACAGAGTTTCTCTTGCCGGACATTGCACCAGATTGGGTAAAAATTATCTAATAAATTTATTTATTTAAGCAGACTAATAAATTTTGTATGGATTCATCAAATATTCTTCTCTTTTACACGTTTAAGTCGAAACTCGCCTTTTTATTTCAATTAGCACTATCAATCGAAACTTTTCCTGAAGATTTATCCAAGAAACTGGATTCAGTTCGTCAATCCTGAGACTTTTTCCAAAAAGACAAAATAATTGACAGGGCTTTCGGGACAACACAGAAAAACTGAAGGGCGGAATCTGTCCGAAGAGAAAAAACAAGAACCGTTGTCTCGATTAAGTTAATTAAAATTGGTCTTCTTCAGGAACGCCGTTTACTGCTGTCCTGGGAGAAAAAAAAATAAAAAATGATGGATGACAGAAAATCTATACGTGTGTACACTGCTTGTCGATTATAATGCGCTATAGCGAGAACGGAAAATAATTGTACAGTGCAACCGAAGTGATCGGTTGTAAATGGAAAATGCTCTCTGCTACCGTAAAATTGCAATATCAATTATCTGTAATAATAGATCTAATAAGTTCTAAAATGTTACAGAATGTTTCAGTGGTAAATTTAGAAAAGTTCCTAGGAATGGCGAAAGGGGGGGGGGAGGCATTTTAGTAGATATGAATTATTACTGTAAAATCTCGGCGTACCAAACCTTAAGGCGTAGTTCTGAAAGATTCGTTAAACGGAAATTCCATTTTTGCATAATTATTACATGGATTTTTTTCAATCGAAATATTTTTTTGTTAGTTGGAGGTATTCATTGTGAGAGATTTTATTGTATTTCATATTTATTTTTAATTTGGAACTTAATTTTAATGTGTTCCTTCTCACCATTGTATGTAAAGACTCAGCGCAACTCTTAAGTACCAACGGAGCAATTAAAAGAAGTTCACGCTTGGAAGCAACACCGATCAGAAAAGGCGGTGTTGTCGATAGAGATATGAAATTTACGGAAATTTTGTAGTGATAGTAAAAAAAAAATCTTTCTGGAAAAATTGGAAAAAATTGAAATGTTAACTTTTTACTTTTACAATTTACTTTTAAAATTTTACCTTTTAGTTATATTTTCTTAGAACATATAAAGTAACAAACATTTTAAAAAATTATGTAATTTTTAATTTTTTTTTCACTTAACATGAATATATTATATATATATAAAGGAAAAAGAAAGATAAATCATGTCAAACGCATAGATTATAAAACACTTTCCAACACAAAAAATATTTTTGCGCCAAATTTGGCGATGTCTTTTCCTTAAAACTGGCGAGATTTCGGAGACACGATAATGTTGTATTATCATAATAAGTGCAATTTTATGAGACCCTGTAAAAACCTTTAAATTTTTTTCCCCAATGTTTAACTGAAGTATATAAAAATTTTGCACTCATTGTCTTGTGCTAGAAATGTATTAGTGTCTCTCATATGCCACTGACTGTAATGTATTGGAATTCTTTTGAGTGCTCCTGTAGAAGAACTATTAATATTACAGACATTATTCTCAATGGAGAACATTATTTTGAGAGCCTTAGTAATATATATGCCAACTTTATTTTCTTTCAAAAAACAGAATATCTCTAAAATACGTTTTCAAGAATGACTGCCCATAGAGTGCGATGTATTGGATTTTTTTTTTCTCCTGTAAAAGAACTATAAATGCTACTTGCACTATTTTCAATAAGGTACATGATACTATACATAGAAAAAAACATAAATTTCGCACAAATCGATGTATATTTCTAGAAGTTAGAACACTGGACGTGTGGACAACACAACAGAACAGACAAGCAAACCAAAATCATAAAGACCTCTCAAACTTGCTGGTTAGTTAAAAATATAGATATTCTTTTTATACATAACGGTATCAGATGAACACAGAGAACGGGAAATTTATTTTGTTAAGGGTTAACAGTCTAAAATTAATTTTCCATTCTCTAAAGAATCAAAGTTTGCAATTTTGTTAAATGTAAATCCAATAACCAGTTTTGAGTTCGTCGGTCGGAAAACTCCTCCTGCTTCAAGGCAGATAGCCCTGAGTCATTCCTTAACAAAATACTATATACTAAATCGGTTAATTACAGCACGAGTAACGAATTTTCAAAATACTCAAAGAAATCGTTATAGCTTAAATAATAACATTAGACATTTTTCAAGGCACTTGCGTATTATCCCGGCGGTCCGCCAAGACGAGCAACTTTTTCGCCAACATAAATGCCGGACACTTGAAATTATTGATGGTTCGGAAAACGATTGGCAACAGTTTTGGCAGTAAACTGGAGGAAAAACAAAATTTGGCATTAATGACCGCCGGGATACTAAGTAAATACATGTTTCGATTTATCACCAAATAATGAAAATATCGCCAAGTTCGATTCATTTTTCAAAGCATTTTCTTCGCACCCTATTTGGCAATTTATCGCAAAAGTCACCAACATTGTCGACTTTTGTCGCAACTTTTGAGGGAGGCATACGATCGTCGTCGGATTATTGGCTATTCATATTGTAGGATAGCATTATATGCGTTAAATAGATTCCTGTCTGTAAACTGACATTGACCGTATTGTATTGAAATTATTTTGATTGCTCCTGTAGAAAAACTTTTAACTATACAGGTAATATTTCGATGAAAAGCTTCATCTTGTAATCCTTAATAACATAATATTAATTTTGTTTCATTTCAAGTAGCAGAATGTCTGTAAAACTAGAAGTTATAGCCCGTTGTGGAGGCAATTACAACGGGTGCTAGAAAAGACATTTGACGAAAATATGTCTACATTCAGTATATTTAATTTTCATCCACCCAAAATAAATAAGTTCATATTCAATTTCAGACCCAAATCTAATTTCATGCTCTTCTGGAAACGCGCAGAAACTTTTCGCAGTCGAAAGATTTCGTCTTGTGTACTCAGCAGCTCAACTGTCCAGCTGACGATTCATTTGTGAAAAAAAAAAAAAATAATAATAATATACTGTGTAATCTGGAAAAAAAACTATTTTAAGCGTACAGTCATTCAGGGTAACTTTGATCCACATTTTCTGTATTTTCACTTGCTCCTCTTATGTTTTGATAGTATTTTCTTATGAAATGATTTAAAATGGTAGAAGAACCCTTAAATTTTAGGTTAATTCACATAAATAAGTAAATTTTAATGATAAAAATAAAAAATAATACATAATTTACCTGGTGCAAAGTTACCCTGCTATTCGGGGTAATTTTGAACCAGTATCAGGAATTGCATCTAAAATATCTTGTTTTGTTCAATCTAGGAGTCAGAACAACTTTAAACCAGTAAAATTAAGTTTCTAAATAGTTAAAAAATCATCAGCTTGTAATCTCAGCATCACAAAATTTGAATTTTTAAAATAACATCACAAAGAATATATAACAATAAAATAAGATTAACATGAATATATTACGGGGAAAAAAATATTTATTATTCAGTTTAGACATGCAAATACAGTAGAAAAACAATGTTGAGTTCACTGCAAAATGAACTCAGTTAATCAATTGAAAATAGAAAATAGAACTAGAAAATAATAAAACTGATAGACCACACATATGCTATCATCTAGGTAAATTGCAAGTCACAATCTGACATACATACACATATTAGACTCTCAAAAATTAAAATGAAATTTGAATTAAAACAATGCCTTTTTATGAGGACATCACTGACCGATTCGCAAGTTTAAAAGAAAGGAGGATTGATTTGACTTAGAAAAAATAAGTAAGTTTTCTTTTTCTTTTTTTTTTTTTTTTTTTTTTTTTTCTTTCCTTCTGAAGTTATCGTTACAAAAGAAAATTCTAAGGAAACTTCGAATCAGACACGGATTAATGCAATTTCGAGGATAAGAGCGGCTGGTTGAAATTTATGTAAATTTTATGGAAGTAAAATAGGATCTCTTGCATTTTTTATGAAATTTCTTTTTCCTCGGTGAGGGCTTAATCCATTTTCGAATTCAGTAACAAAGATTTTCCATTCCTGTGGGGAGGAAGGAGGGGGGAGCTCATATGCTTCCGGCTGCACTCAGTTTTGACCACGGGCCGCCACTGTTTTTTTTTTGAAGCTTTTTTAGAAATAATTTAAAGGCAACTTTTAAAATAATTTAATTCTATGATCCAGTGGCATTTCTCTACTTAAAAAAAAGTAAGTTTTATCTTTAGGAGGAGGAGGCTTCAGACCCTTTAGCCTCCTCCGTGGATGCGCCTAAGTTTATAACATACCTCAATAAGTATGAGAATGGAACAAATCAATACTGAGTTTCCAAAACAACATTTTTGTTTTGTTATTTAATTGACCGCCCATCAATGAAGCGAACAATACATTCATAAAATTTTTAATTCGTTGTATAAAGTTTAATTCATATAATAAAAGAATGATATAGGAGTATACATATTTATAAAAATATTTAGCAAGTGAGCCAAAGATGTTCATAGTTAAATTTTGGGTATTAGATGATCATAATACAGTCCAACCTCGTTAGTACATCATTCTCGAAGCGAAGCCACTTAAAAATAACTTACTAAGAGTGCCTTTTGAGCGGAGTTTATATTAAATTCATTGCGAAATTCTGAATGCTCATATAATAAGTGTGCTTATAATTAACTTACATTATAATTTAAATAAATTAGTAGAATAAGAATTTAAATGAATAAAATGGATGACCAATTAAGGAAATTATAAGATGGTACGTAGAACTTATAATTTAACTGTACAACCTGTCATATTTAATCTGTCAACGTACGGAAGTCGAAACGAAAAGGAGTCCTAGATGAATTCCTAAAATTTGCGGATAAGGCAACAATCTTCATCAGGAAAAATGCTGAGTCCTGCTCACCAAAAATTAAGTGGTTTCGGTAGATAACCTTACCAAAGATATGGGAAACTAAAGGTGCCGTCGTATGTGGAATGGTTGAAAAAATAGCGACGCAATAAGCGGAGTAAACAGGGATGAGATTGGCAAAAAAGCAAAAAGACTGAAATTATACGAGAGCAAAAAATTTGCACACGTGATATTTATATGTAAAAGAAGTTATAAGAAGTATCAAAACATGCTACAAGATAATCTTTACACAGTAATTAATAATTACTACCAGAAATCCACAGAAAAAAAGCAGAATTTTCAGAGAAAAGAGACAAAAAAAAATAAATTCCTAATAATTTTTAAAAAGCTGAAATCAGCCAAAAAGCTGAAGAATCTCATCCCTGGGTAAAGTATGTGAAAAGGCGTATTAAAAGTATTAGGAATTTTGAAAGATGATGTAGTATGCGGAGCAATGTCTTATACAGCACAGGTGACTTACTAACGAGATTTGACTGCATTCTGGCTGAGTGGCTGAGTGTGGATTTTTTTTTTTCTCTTGTAACGAGGGTTGGGTGATTTGTCCGCATAAAGGTATATTTGTCAGGACAGAGACAAGGCTGATAAAATCCAGGGTGGCGACGGAGGAGGGAAGGCAATTACTTAAATTTAGTCTGTGATAATTATTGATATCACATATTATGTTGGTGTATGTATCTGTATATTACTTTAAATTACTTCGTTTGCTTGCCCAGTTTAACTAGAATATTTTAGCTAATTAAACATAAATAAATTATTTGGTCGTGCTTTAAATGCTCGATTTATATTTTATCAGTAGATACTTAAAAATAGTTACATTCAGAAACTAAATTATAACTACTTTTGAGAGTATAATACCTGATAGCTATTGTCATTATTTTAATAATCTGTAGAGCATTTTAATTAATAAATTGATAGATATAATACATTCATTTGAAGAGAAAAACTGCATAAACCTGTAGATATTAGGTCATTTTCATACAATAGTTTCCTCTGTTGGGACAGTTTAACGTTAAATATTAATTGGAAAATTATGAAAGTTGAACTCTGAAAAGAAATCCTGCAATAACTTCGTTTAACTTAATTATCTACTATTTAACGTACTTTCATTCAGATTCACCATCTCAGAATTAAAAGAAAATCATCATTTAAAAACAGCTAATGAATACTAAGAAGAAATTGATGCAAACATTGTGAATCATATTTAGGATTTTAATTTTCATAGACAAGTAAAAGACCTTACAGAACACTTAAAAACAGTATCAATTGCATTGGACATTATTAAAAAAAAGTATCAGCTATAATAGCAGATGTGTGCTATTATAGCTGATCTATATTTCGTAGAAGTCCATTATAAGGATGTGAACTTGTACGAAATGAAGGTTTAAAACCTTATTATATTCAAAAGTAAAGAAGAGATTGAACAAGCCATTCTGCCATGCCATCTTGTAGTTTATTTACTACACTTGAAGTACAGAGGTAAATATTTAAACTTAAAAAAAAAACAAAACAAAAAAAAAAAACATAGATATATGTGTATAACATGACTTCATCATATCCGAATATGGATTAAACTCACTGGTTTAAATCTTAGTTCATTTATTTATTTATTTATTTTTTTTTTTTTCAGAACATCGTACAAAAGTAAATATAAGCGGAACAGACACTATCTAGGGCAACCAGTAATTTGCAATTTTCGTGGCTTTTTTACAGGTGTGCGGAATTCAGAATACCGCGATTTCTCTCGTACTTGAGAGAACCCATGGGTTTCGGTCGAACCTTCAAGGTCAAGAATCGACGAGCTCGGGCCGGGCCGGTACTCAATTTTCAGGCCTGTACAGATCTCTAGTCTCTGTATTCTTGAAATGTTCTATAAAGCTCATTGCAATTTTAATCATTATAAAGATACTTTAGATGTGAGGAGCATTATTCAGCATAAAAAATAGAACGTCCTCCTTCCCCCTTCCACGTGTTGCGTCTCAACCTTGAGGGTCGATGTCGTGTTTAGGCCCTCTAGAGCATCGGCCCACACGACCACCGGCCCATCGGGCGATAGCCCGACCGCCCGATGGCCCAGTCCGGCCCTGCTTGGAGGTGGTGCAAAGTTACCCCCTATGGTTCAAAGTTACCCTGAATGACTGTATTGGAATCCCAGTTGTATGACGTAATTTTCACTTGAAATAGGTAATTTTGTCCTGCAAATGATTCACTTATTTAATTCTCGTAAATGAAATGGTGCTGAAAATAGAGAAAAATCGCTCAAAAATGAGGGAACCAGGGAACGGGTGAATTTTCAGATTTTTAAAGTAGCGCAGATTGTTTTCTATATCTTTATACATAGTATTCATGAAAAATTTCAAGCGAATCGTACAAACAGTGTAGAAGTTAAAGGCTTTTTGTCGTTGACTATAATCTTTTTGCGGTAATGGCAGAATAAGTTTTATCTCGTAGTCAGGGTTCAGCGCAACTATATAGTAAGGATGATACGCTTTAAAGAATGACTTCCCATAAAGCGCAAATTGGGAATATTTTGAGTGCGCCTGTAGAAAAACTATAAATACTACATAGATCATTTTCAATAGGTTACATGGTACTGTAGATAAGAATAACATATATAAATTTCGTAGAAATCTATGCATATTTATGCGAGTTAGAGCACGGACGGACGGACAGACAGACAAGCCGAAATCATAAAACACTTTCAAGCCTTGTTGGAAAGTGTTAAAAAGGTCTTCTTAGCTGACTGACTGGTTGACATCAACGTCCAGCCAAATCTATCAAATATACAGATTTGAAATTGTAGGAGCTTATAACTTTTGTGCAAACGGCATCATTTAAGAACCGATTTTCAAAAATTCGCACTCGAACGCGAGTGGTGGATCAAAACGTTCTCGAAGGAAAATAAAGATGGCGTAGAATTCTTACTCTAAAATGTTACTAATACGAACACCTAAAAATCGTTTTCAGGAATTTTTAGAATTAGCACCGAAATGGGAATTAGGGCCGGAAACGTTGTTTTTGCATTTGCTTTCATACCCCAAAGGAAAATACAGATAACCGTAAAATTCTTTCATTAAAATGTAACGAATATAATACTTAAAAATTATTTTCAGGGTGTTTTTGCTGTCGATTCCAATAAGGGTGCAAAATTGATGTTGAAACTAAAATCTTTAAATATGTTTCGCCAGTATCATTAAACAATTAATATACATTTCACTTTAAAAAAAAAAACCCAATAAAACACTATTTTCTTGAATAATTTAAGGACAACATTAGTTAGGAGAAGAGGTAATGAGAAAAATAAATATATAATCCATTAAATAATTATTGCCAGGAAAAAGCAATTCCTTTTATTACCCACTTTTATTAGCAGTTGATCTGAATCCTTATCACTAACCTCATTTTTGAAGTTTGATTAGCTAAAATTCTTTCTTCTACATTAATTGAGTTCTTGGTATCTTAACTGCTGATCTGTAAATGTCTGTGGTGCTCAAAATATCTCCAGAGTTCGAGGAAGGAAGCAAGTTAATCAAATTTTCTACGGGATTCGTTTAATTATGCTCTATTTAATATCTCTCTTTGTAAAGGGGGAGAGAGAGGAAGGGGATGGACCTTTATTTGTTTTGTTTATGTATTTATTTTATGAAAATGAGCTAGTGGGTGTTTTTTTTTTTTCTTACTGTACAAATTTCTTTTTACAACTCTTTAACTGAAAAATGATAATCTTGCAGCATTATTCAACTCAAACAACAGCAGGAAGAAGAACGTGGCATAGTAAACAGTATGTTACAATGTCGCGCGTCCACACAAGCGGCTGTTGCACTACCGACATCAGAACATGATGTCACAATAGGTTGCTCTGTGCGTTGAATGTGTGCTTAAATGATTGACTGTCATGAGCGAAAAATTTGGAAATTTAAACAGTACCGGTACTGGAGGGGGGGGGGGCGGCCCTTTGCTCGAAAAAAATTAATATGTTGAATCCAGAAAATGGAACTATAAAATGAGATACCATGAGTTTTAGAATTTTTTAGGGCATGAACAATACTCTTTTGTAGATGATCGTAAAAAAAATTTGGGAGCCACCATAATATTCCACTAATAGCCGCTAAGGCGGCCAGCTTCGCCGCCCATACACTGTTCTTTGTACTCATTTTTGGACTCATTTCAACGAAAATCATGTTTCTTTGTTTTAACAGTATTTGTCATTAAATGTATTGAGAGTTGCTACACATTTTGGGTGTCATCATAAAAGCCGATGTTGAAACAGCAAATGGCTAAAATGGGCTTTAGCCTAATGCATGGTGACATGTTTCTGATGAGCGATGAATGCGCCAAGTATTGTAAATTCGATATTTTAAAGTTGTGAAAAAGTCCGAAAGATCTTGCACTTTTGTGTATCCATTAGTGTCATTTTGTAATCGAGCTACTGCGTGACAGGCTTGCTTAGTTGGACGTCATTGAATTGTTAATTTGGATTTTTGCACATCCGTCATTGTTATTGCACTAATGTTACCATTTGCAGCGTGGAAATATCTTCGATTTTGGTACTGCATACGTTAGCGTATTATATAAGTAGGTGATAAGAGATACCATTGCTATGTTAATAAATAATTTTTTGCCATCTTTTTTGTACAGTTCATGTCCTAACGAGAGGGTGCTGTCTGGAAATTGTCTATTTTCAGTGTATATGTATTTCATGGAGGGTCCAAGTAGACACTGATTGGGTGCCCTTTCTCTACCATATAATCATGTATACTAATACCAATGTTCATTCATTGGGTAGCATTGAAGTAAGATGAGAGCATGAGTGGGCGCAGAGTGTCCTTTTGTGACCCGCGGAGCAGGATCAAATGATCAGTAATTTACCCTTTGTTTGTCCAAATAACATGTCGACTATTTACCATGAAATAAAAAGGGTTCCTCAAAAATGAATCTGTCTTGTCGAGCTATTTAACTATTAGACGTGATTAAAAAACGTGTACAAAGTAATTTGTAAAGCCGAACATCAAAGTTATTTTGTATGACCGAGCGGCATTGCTTCAACCTCATTGTCGGCGACTAAACTTTTCCCGCAACCGAGCCGAAATTCAGAAAAAAAGTTGGTCAGTCATGAGGTAGAGTTTGTGTATGCATACCTTGTGCAATTGGACTTGATATTGTTCACTGTACCTACTAGAGATGAGTTCGGGCTCATTTTTTGAAGCCCGAGCCCGAGGACTTTTAATCCGAGCCAGCCCGAGCCCGAGCAATATTATTAAAGTTGGAGCCCGAGCCCGAAATTTCAGCTAAAGACAAATAAATTTAACTACTTCATTAATAGGATACAATAAATTTGGAGCTTCACACACCTTCTAGTTCCCCGTGCCGCTATTTTTTTAAATAAGTACGTCTATTTATCCCATGAATCACTTTTTAAAATCTGTTTCAAGGTGTATGTTCAACAAAGGAGAAATTTTTCACGAGCCCGAGCCCGAACGCAATCGTGAATTACAGAGCCCGAGCCCGAATCGGGCTCGGACTCGGGCTTTCGGGCTCGGGATGAGCCCGTCTCATCTCTAGTACCTACATGACGCTGAATGGGTTTGTTTCCTTGCTTACGCTGTGCATCGAAGGGAAAACTGGATTTACAGGCAAAGAAGTTTCGATAAAAACAAGTGAGAAAATGTTTAAAAGAAAAAAAGTTTTCGGCATTTAAAGTTCAAGCTTATACAAAATTTAATTTATAGTATTAGCGATGATTTCCAATATTTTTTTGTGAATTTATAAGAAATACTCTTATAAATGTTTATATTTTGAATGTTCTTTATTGGAAAAATTAGTCGTAAAAAGTAAACTGAGTGTGTTTATTCTCTGCATGCAAAACAGATTTGTTCTAATTATGCTGTGAGGAAATAAACTTTCAAGGAAACTTCCTTTTTCTTCGCTTGCTCTGCACTGTACTTTACTAATCTTCTCTCGTTAAGTTTTCAACTGATCCCGATAACTCTCCAGAAAATATTTCGAAATTCTCGAGGTCGTAAAATGTGTGCAATGTCGTTATGGCATGCCATGCTATAAACACCGCGCTGGAATGGAAAAAAGAAAAGGTGAAGGGAAGCTCGAACCGTGAAATAGAAGTCCATCTGGATTTGTGTAATCCGCCCGCTCAATTCCTTGTCGCGAGAGTAATACCTTCCGGTAATGACATCTACTTAGTAAGTAATACTACTTGGTACTCGCTAATTACTCAGTTTTCCGTCGCTTTCGATCCATAAAATCCCGCGGAAAGAGAAATAGGGGCCGCTTCAGTTGGCCTCTCCATCACCGGAGTGAATCGACGCGGGACGTGTGATTAGGTCAAGACTGGTAATGAATTAATAGTAGCCACGAGAGAGAGATAACGACGAGGGAAGGGTTATTGGAAAAGGCGTCGCTACCTGTGGGGTTTGAGTAAGCGTCCCTCCTGTCCCAACGTATTCTGAATCTATGAACAGTGATTTGAAAAAATATACCGTATATCAATCTCGGCGTATAACACGCACTTTCAACTTCAAAAAATAACTTCTTTTTCGCGTGCGTGTTATACACCGAGCATAAAATGCAAAATACAAAATAAATTGGTTGAGAAATCCTAAATTTACTGATGCATGTTATACGCCGAGATATGCGGTATTTTAAGACTGTTGCTATCGGCGGTAACTTTAACAGCTTTAAAGTATTTCATACCGGCTATTTTTAAAATGACTTTATTAGTAAAGCATCGGCTATCGGTTAAAATTTGTTATCGGTCGATCCTTAGTTAAAGTGCTACAAACTTTTGTTAGTCCTTCCGTTCTGAAATCGGATACTTCAACAATGAGACTCCCAACCCTCGTATTTATATACTTTGAGAAATCCATTGCTGTTTTTGAAATTATGTAACTCTGACCACTGTAATTTCGAACTTATTGGAAGAAATGTGGCTACTTGACATCTTTCTTGTGCCACATAGTGGTAGTTAATCGGAGTTCTAAGAATCTTGAGACCCGTATTGTTGTCGCATCACTAAATTTGACACGACAGCCTGATATTCAACAGCAGTCTAACGCTTAAAAAAAAAAAAAAAAAAAAAAGTGAATTTTTCTCCGTTAAAGAAAATAAATGTTACCCATGTATTCTGCTGAAAATATGCGGGTTTGTTTATCATCTGAACCTCCTATTTAATTTTTTCCTGTAGTCTACAAGGGAAACCTTTTCATACTCTTTCAGCGTGTTCCATTAAGTTCCGTTTTGCTGAATTGGCGGCACTTTCTAGGTTGTCTTTTCTTTTGACATATGCATGCATCAAATTGCAAAGATAGGTTTCATAACAGTTTCTTAAAAAATACGATATCAGAAGCGGTTTCTCTGCTAGGAGGTTTTTGCTATCTGCTCTTTTAAAAAGAAGTCTTCTATCAACAGAATGATTCTTATTTGTATTAATGAGAAGTACACTCGGTACATTTTATGTTTGTCCATTTATTTTTTCCCTCTATGTATACACAAAACCCCGAATTTTTTATTTATTGCCTCAGTAGTATCAAGAAGTTAATCAATCAAGAGTACAAAGTTAGCATGCATAGTTTTTTTAAAAATATCAATAATCTTAATTTTGTTGCTGTACAGGAAAGTTGAGTGTGATATCTGAATATCAGCATTTTAGAAGGATCCATGACCCATATGCTCAATCCTAAAACGAGCTAAATTCAGTGAAAAGATTAACGTACTAATAAATGAGTGGCTAATTTCTAATTCTAAAATCATGTTAAACTGGTGCCAGTAAAAAGCGTTCAAGCTTCTTAGAGGCGAAAATATTATTTTTCAAGCAATTCCAAAGCTGCATCTTGCGTTTATTTCAAAGCGACTAGGTTGCATTTGCGAATTTCCCGTGAAATTTAACCAAATGCTTTAATCTCTTGCCTTTTTTAATTTATTAAAATGTTACTTATAAAAAGTCGCTGACTTTGATATTAAAGTTCGGTTAAAAATAAACAAATAGAAGTAAGGAAAGAAAGAAACTCAAAAGTAAAATATTACGGAAGCACTGTCAGTATGGTATTCGAACCCACATTCTTTACGAAAACCAGTATGAAATTGTATTGTCGCCTGATATACACTATTATACTAAATTTCAAAGCTGTAATTGGATTGTAAGTAGGCAAAAAATTCGATCACTAGATTTAAAAAAGGTGTGGCACTAGCAGACAGAACAGTGAAGCTGTGTAAAAGCTTATTAAAATACTAAAGAAAATCGGACTATGTAAAAGCAACGGTGTATATTAGCAAATTATTTTTGTGTGAAATTCTTAAAAAGAATTCATAGATTCGTTTGCTTATCTCTCGACTTTACGTGAATTGATAAATTTTAAAATGAAACAGTAATATGACAGAATGATCGCAAGTTTCCTATTGAAAGTCTACGAGGCATGGGGAAGAGGTTGAACCTTGAAGACGCTGTACAACTGTTGATGAAAATTTTCAGCACAAATATTTACTTATCCGGAAGTCAAAGTTTTACTGAAATAAACTCTAAGTCATGAATCTTTAACTGCACACGAATCCAATATTGCACGAATATTTTAAAATCGGTTCATGAGAAGTCTGTACTTGAGTACATGTATGCGCTGGATTCGCTTTTTACTGGTCTCTAAATAACAGTGTGCATTTCATGCATGGCTGGATACAAAGTTATTAAAAGAAATTCAAAACACAATCACCCCGATCGATACCCAATTTTTGCGTTTGCTTTTGGCATAGAGAATCCCATCCCGATACCGCGGGAACGGGATGCTGCTGGATCCCACACAAATATTGGCGGGGCTTGCATTAGGACCGTAATTCCGTGATATTGAAATCGAGAAATAAATTACTTTCACAGCAGTTTTACGCCGCCTTCCCAATCATTAATTGAGCAAAAATTTTACATTATGTATCTTAGACAAAAACACATGAATCAATAATTTAAAATTTTAATAGTATTCTCCAGTTGAGTTCCAATGGTGATTGAGCTGAACTATTTCATTCTAATGTATCGTAGCGAACAAGCACGAATCAGTTGTAAAATGTTGTAATTTTACGCTTAATTTTGTTTTTTCACATTTCACTTATTTTACTAAAATTAGATCAAAATTAAAAAACGATTCATTAGACTTTTTTTAACCTCCCCTCCCATCAACTAAGAAATAACGGTATGTTATTGTGCCTATAATTTTCATATTTCTGTATGTGTTGTGTTGTGGGATTATGTCCAATTATCTGGACGAGGGATCTAGGCCTATGGGCGGGGTGCCCTCCGTGGGCGTCTTTTTAAGGGGTCCTAACCCGTATTTGCGCTAAGTTTCGGAGAAAACCACGGAAAACTCCGAACGGTTAGGTCGACGAACGCGCGACGGGACCCAAACCAACGCCCCCGTTGCCCAAACCCGGGACCTTCACACTTCGCCCGTCTACCATTTCCAGTGACATAACCACTGTGCCTTGGTGAGGCGCTTCATATTTCTGCAACAACAACAACAAAGTCCTTTTCGTCAAGCGCTTTTTAGGGAATCCTTTTGTATTTTCTACTGAACTTGGGTTGTCCTTTTACGTTCTTCTTTTTTACCAACTAAGAAATAACTAAGTATATTATTCTGAATATCATGATTATAATTTTCATTTTTCATTAAGTTATTGTTTTAATTATCAATTAAAATTAATTATTATTATTAAGGTTAAACTTCATCATACTTAAAATATCTAAATTTTTTATACTATTTTCTGCTGGCATTTTTAAATGAATTCTAAGCTGAATGGAATATCAATCTCGCGGGATCAATAAATCTCGATCCCGAAATCCCGCGAAACAAAAAACAGTGCGGGATTGGATTCCCTAATTTGGCATGATTTATCCTTCTCATAACTAAAGTACGTGGTACAAGCCATACCAGTAACTTACACAAATTTCCTAGTAATCGGTGCATATTTACGGAGCACGGACCTTGAGAGACGGACACAGAAACCGAAATCATAAGCACATTTGAATTATGTTCAAAAATGTTTTTTAAAAGACTACGTTTATTGCGTTAATAAAATCTGATAGCTTCAGAAATCCCCTCAAATGTGTTATCTTTCAAATATTCGAACCCACCAATGTTAGTAGAACATTTGAAATTGAGCTGCACTACTAAAGTGCACGCTTCATTTATATCACAGGAAAAATATTCCGATTTTTCCTTATCTTTCAGACAATTGTTCTTTTTATCAGTCATGACCGAGTGAGTAAATTTAATATCCTTGTTTAATAAAAAAAATATAAGTAAATAAATAAATAAATCGGGCAGCAGAGAGGAGGCAGGTGAGCCAAACGTTAGGCTTGTAGTAAACTTTGCGGCTCGACGTGCCCGCAAAGAAATTGACGTTATCAAGTATGCACGTGTATGAAGTAAGCCTACATGGTTTGAGGAGTAATCCTTGCTCTATCGGAAAGTTCATTCAGACAGATGTATCTTCTTTTATGTTTTCTTATTTTTATCTGATGGGTCAGGCTATATCCTTTGCACCCCCCCCCCCTCTTCATTAATCCTTTAACGCGCAGTGTTCCCGCTCTGGGAGCACCAAACTCTGACGTTTTGACTGTTTGCAGTCACGAAGAATAGATTTGTTTTCTATAAAAATAGTTGTGAGTGACATAGCTCCACGAGAATCCTTTACTTTTTAGCACGCCATTTCCCGTAAAAAAAAAAATTGTCACGATTATTTTTAACAGCACTGACATCTGCTGAAAAGTGGAAGAATGCGAGAACAGCGGGATAGATTGCCCAATGCTGAAAAAAGGCAGTCGTTGCCATCGCTTGACTTAACTACCAGCAACTACCAAAAACAGCTACTTAACTACCATAGCTGGCTGTGCCCGCGCACAGCCAGCTGTCGTCAAAAAAGGGTCTCTAGATCTGTGGCACGCGATGAACGTTTCGATCGTCCGCCATCTTGCTGGTAGTTAAGTGGAGCGATGGCAACGGCTGCCCTCTTTACAGCATTGGGAAAGGGTTGCGCCTCAAAGGGTTAAATACCTGTATCTACTCATCTACTCGGACTGATGCTGTAAAACGGATTCTCATTTGTGCAGGGGCAGATATAGAATGGTTTCAGGGTGAGGGCGATAAGTATGGTGAAGCAAATTATCAAAAATAGTTAACTCTTTTCTATTCATTTATAATCTTCAACTCAGACTTAATCGATTTGTTTTCATCACTAATAAGACGTAGTGAAGAAACCTCTTCCCTTCTGTAACCAGCCAGTATTGTTCCCGGAAAATGATTCTTCGAATGCTCCTCTGGGACAGTGCTCCCCAACTTTTTCTCGCCACGGACTGGTCAACGTTGGATAATTTTACCACGGCCCACGAAGGGGAGGGGGGACGTTGATTGTTTATATTTTATATTGTTTTCATTTAGTAATTTAATGTAATTGTATTTAAACATGCCTTCAAAATAAAATACAGTTGGGCACAAAAAAATGAATATAAATTGATTTAACATTTTAACCCGCTAGAACGCTAAATCAATGAGAATTCTGAGCTTGTTTCTTTGTAACAAGTCAGTTCGATCTGGAGGTGATAGGAGACAATGATACCCGAAGTGCAGGGGCGGCCCGACACGGTAAATAAGATAAGCATCTCGAATGGGCGCCATTTCGAACTCATAAACTGTGAAAAACTTGTTTTGTCTTGGTTGCTGTCACTGAAGAAAGTCCCGCTTCACACAGATCGGAAATGGTAATAGGGATTTAAGTGACCATAATTTTGAAATATTTAACAAACAAATAACTAGTTTATATTTGTTATAAATAGTTACCGTCCATTGACGCATGCGTAAATTGATTTGACCAAGCAGAATCTTTGAACAATTTAACCAAACATTTTTGTTAAAATTAAAAGGTATTGTACTTAGGAATAACATACATAAGTTTCGTAGCAACGGCAGTTATAGCGCGGACCAACGAACAGACAGACAAACTGAAATCATAAAAACACTTTTCAACCTTTCCGGAAAGCGTTAAAAACGCTGGTTTAAGGTACCAAATCACGTTAAACGCATGAAAATCCTTTGTTTCCATTTGCCCCTTAGACAAAAGTCTCCGGGGGTAAATGTAAAACACCTTTTTGCTCAGCAACAGAGCTGTTTTAAAAATTTTAAATTAAACTTGTATCAGCCTCACCATGGCACAGTGATTATGTCTCTGAAAATGGTAGACGGCCGAAACGTGAAGGTCTCGGGTTCGGATCCCATTGCGCGGCTGTCGATCTAACTGTCTGAAGATTTGGTAGGTTTTATCCAGGTGTAACGTGGATACTTGTTAGAACCCCTTAGAATAGAAAGTCTTGCTACCAAGGCACCTCCATTCTTGGCAGATCGCCCTAGCGTAGCGTTGCCATAATCACAGAAACAAACTTGCATCAAGTAGTTAACTTCTTAAGAATAGTTAATTCTCACCTTACTTTACTTTTGCAGCTGCGCTAGAGCCAAAACAAAGAAGAAAAAACAAAATAATAATAATAATAATAACAACAGATGGTCAACTTTTTTCACAATCACAAAATCAGTTGATGATTATTCACCGATAAGCTGATCATGAAACTTAAAAGCTATTTCAATCTCAATTTCTTAAGATTTACAAGAAAAGTAACTCCTTGAGTAATCACGTAGGGCGGTGATCTCTGTTGTTTCCCTTTATCCCAATTAATCCTATAAGCTTTCCAACTAGTTTTAAAACTTTTTCTACTCTACCGCAGTTAAAAAATGTGATACATGTTTTGTTTTGTTTGTTTTTTAATAGATATAATATATAAGCTTAATTTTATTCCGTATGAAGTTAGAATTTTGACAATTCTATCGGGGAAAAAAAAGTATTAAATACACTCGAGCGTTTCATTTGGAATTTTTATTTTTAATAACACAGACTCCTTTTTTTAACATTCTATAAATACCCCTTTACAAAATTTAAATTAAATGGTCGCCCCTTTTCATAAGTGAAATCGAGTTAAATGGCCTCTTTACAAATTTATAATCTGTCTGTAAAATGGCTGCTTTTCCAATCAACGTCACTTTGGATGGCCTTTTTACAAAATTTTAAAACTAAAAGCGCCATTACACAAAATCGATATTATGAAAGGATCTCTACAAAATCCACGTATCATCTGTTTACTAGAATTCGTTTGTAATGCTAAAGTTTAGGAACATCAAAAATGCTTTCTCTGTGGTTCTATCTCCGTTCAAATTATTAATTTCCGCTTAGAAATACTATTAGGAGGTGATGCATCATTATCGCACTGCTGCTTCCGAATATCATAGGGAACCCAGGGGAGTCAACATGCATTTAATTGATCGAATCATGGGATAAATAAACGGACATAGCCTCTGCTACGCCTGAACCAATGCAGGAACTGGTGAGCAAGCCTATCAACCCAGGATATTTCCGGATTAGATTATGCTTGTCAACCCGGCTGAAACAGTCTCAATTTTCCTTTACGTAATGCTTTGTAAATATTGAACGGCGATGCAAGTTTCGGATTAATTCCAGATGTGTTTTAATGGCACACGCTCGATTATTTTTCATACACTTTTTTTTTTTAAACTTCTTTTTTAATTGTCAGTCATGTGGTTGTGTGGTGGGGAAATTCTGTGGTAGTTCGATGTCGTAATATCGAAGATTATCTTACGGATTCATGAACATACTGGTATTCAAACGGCTAAACGTAAATGTTAGTAACGAACAGGGCTTGATTACTGAAAAGGCTCGTGAAGCTTGAGCTTCCCTTCAGAATTTGAAGGGGGGCCTGAAAATGACTGAAAAACTGCGATAAAAATTCAAAATTTTGTATTCAAATGATCTTTTAAGTTATTGTAAACATTTTTAATGAAGAGAAGTGGTGCTTTTCAGAAGTCTTGATACTTCACGTCGCAACATTTCTAAATTGGTTATTTGCGATGTCTTTGCCTGGGACATCTACTGTGGTTGAGAGTTTTTTTTCTGTTATGGAGAATATTTGGCCCGGCGTTGCCCGTGCAATGGAACTTTTAATTTAAACACATGGGCGCCGGCAGAATATTTCCCAGGGGGGGGTCAGACTACTCCAGGGGGCAAAGACTATTCCAGGGGGGGCAAAGACTACTCCAACGTATGGTTACCATGTTGGAAAGAGCAAAAAAGCAAGGGAAAACACTTCATACAAAAATCCAGGGGGGCGGAGTGGGGCATTGCCCCCCTTGCCCTATGCTGCCGGCGCCCATGTTTAAACATCGTCTAAATGTTAAAATTAAGTCTCAACTTCTGTGTTGTGATTTTTATGATGTCATCAAAACAAACAAAGAATTCCTGAAAAAAAGCCATGCCTAATGAAAACTAGGACTAAATTAATAAAGTTTAATGTTCCAGTAAGGTAATGAAATGTTTTTAGTTATTTGTTAATGTTTAAAGTAATTTCAGAAATACTGTAAAGTCTCGTTACAATGAACTAAACGATTATGAAGATTAATGAATAAAATATTTTTATCAAAGGAAACTTTCAAATTAATGAATAAAATGCTTTTTTCAAAGGAAATCACAAGAACTAATTAAATCAAGGAAATTTCTTTTTTATGAATAAATATTTTTATGAAAGAAAATCATTAAAACTTTACTTTTACCAAACAAAAAGGTGATGGGGGACCCGAAATGAGACTGAGCTTCCCCTCACTTCAGAGGTTAATCGGGTCCTGGTAACGAGATCCTATCCTGTATAATAGGTCAAATAAAAAACAGAAAAGAACAGCTCTTCTTTAATATGTATCGTCATCAAAGACCTTTAGACAATGACAACTGCTATATGTTGTTGGGGACTGCCATGAGCCTATTTAACCCTTATTTTGCACTTGCATTTATTTTGCACTTGCTTACGGAATTATGCTGATACATAGTAGCTAGTATGTAAGTCTGTGGTCAGCCTAAAATCATACTTGGATACGACCATCTTATTCCAATATCTTGCCAACTGAGGTGCCATGACAAATTTACAAACATGTATTACTACATGCATGTATAGAAATTCAAAAAATAAAACTTTAGACGGCCGTTAAAGAGTCTGCGCATGAGGAAGTCGACATAATTAAATCTTGAAAATCCGTACAAAACACCACCCCCCTCCCATCACGTGACTTAGACGTTTCCTGCGGGGAAAGTACATTGTCAAAGCCTATGAAATGCTAGTGAAAACACAATCGAGATATTTAAGAAACTTCTTCCAGTGGTGACAAAATGCATAAGGCGGAAACGGTTTCTACGATCTACGCCTGACCTTAGGAAAGAACAGAGAAGTCTTGAACTCTTTAGTTCCGATAACTTAGCCCTTTTTTTTTTTTTTTTTTTTTTTTTCCTTCCTCCTTAAGTGTTCGACGAAGGTCATTATTTTTCTTTCATTGACAGTTTCGCCATTCTGGTTCTCTCTTTCTAAAGAGAAAATTCGTTTCTATTGTTTCGACTGGCATTGAGACGGTGAGAGTGGCGGCAGGTAATTATACAGGTCACGAACTAAGCACTTCCGAAGAGCTTGGTTTCGTTTCTCTCTTAGGTAGGTGTTTTAAAGTATCTCGACGGAGCATTAGGTCATTCTGTAGTTTTGCCTCTGTGTGGTAACTCTTGTAAAAACGTGAATTAATCGCATTGAAGTATTTGTTAGTCATTTCATATGCATCATTGATCTTATTAGCGGCCATGTCTATAAATCTAATTCTCAGCGATGAAGTATAGATTATATTTTACTTTCTATACCTACTTTTCATCAGAGGGGAGGAGGAAACTATTATTTTACAAAATCCCGATTGATAATTTCAGTAAATTTTGCTCAAATTTAGCAAAGAGTCAGCTTTTTAGTAACAAAAGCCCTTTGTTTTTATTTGATTTTACTGTTTCAGATAACAAGGTTGCTACCGGTCAGGAAAACCTGGAAAAGTCAGGGAAGTTCATTTTAGCAAAAAAAGTCTGGGTGAAGTCATGGAAAATCGTAAATTTTAGCCCAAAGCCTGGAAATCGCATAACGTGACCTGGGAAAATTATCAGAAATCTGTGTTCGTAAACAATATCAACGTTTGACCTTACTATGGGAAGCTGGAAATATTTAAGAAGGTATCCAAGGTTGATGTCCTAAACATAAAAAATAGTCCAGATTTTTATCGTAAAAAAGTCTGGAAAACCTGGAAAAGTCGAGGATTTTTTTTTTTTTTTTTTTCAGAAATTGAGTAGCAACCCTGTATGAATATTTCTACTTCGTGAATCACAAGTAGGACTGGGTTGTAAATCGATAAATTACAAAATATCGATTTTAACAACACCATCTATCTGATATATATATTTTTAAAATATCAAAGTATCGCTCTTTGTTAAGCTCAAAAACCAAGAGTTTATCGATTTTTCATTTCATCGCAATACATACGTGCCGAGAAGACTTGAGGCAAGACCATCCGAGGCGAGGCTCCCCGAGCGAACTACACTGAATTCTCGTGGAACTCTAGAAGGTAACAGTCCGTAATTAAACGAGTGCAGTGGTTCTCAAACTTTTTCTCAACGACATCCTTCATCATAGACTTAGGAAGCCCTTCACGCCACACCGCATACTAAATCTGGCCGGTTCTGGCATACCGTACGAGTGTCGATCTAATGGCCTGAAGTTTGGGCAGTTTTCTAAAAATGTAACATGGATACGCGTTAGAATCCCTTAAAAAGTCCTCCTCTCAAGTAGTGGCGTTCCGCAAAAATTCGCCTCTAGCCACCGCAGACATTTGTCTACAGCTTCCTTATGTACAACTATCTTCATTACCATCACTCATTACCCATATCTTCATTAACAGAGGATTGTCTGAATCCTCTGTTAGTCTTTGCTTTTTATAAAGTTTGTGATATAGTCTTCTCTGCTTCGCACTTAGCCACACTCTTCTGGCTTCTTCGGATTAAAATCTTTGATATCTGTTGATGATAATGTTATTCTTACTAAGGCTTTTGTAACAACAAAACGAAGTTTGCTCCGCCAATCATTTTTAATTCTTTTCGTGGCAGAGAAAACCCGCTCGCAATCTGAACTCTAAGTTGGAAGATTAAGAAGCAAATCTATCAACAATGAAAGATTGTCTATACTATCCAATTCTTTTAACGAATTCCAATTACATTTAGAAACATCCATGTACTTTATGTACAAAAACTGTTTAAAGTTGGTCAATTCGTATATGATGCTTTCAAATGAACAGTTGTTTCCTCGCAAAACAACTTCAAATATTGTGATACACTGGATGATTTCTTTGCCACCGTATGTTTCTTAATACTTTCTGGATCAAATTTTAACATTCAAAAAGTTCATAGATTCAGTGACTGACGTATCTTCAAATCTGTTCTACAGTGATTGAAAAAGCGAGTTTATTGGCTACTGATGTTGCAGCAAAGCATATCTTAAGGGGGGGGGGAAATAAAAATAAAAGAGAAACATTTTTTGATTGCTCGAGGGACAACCAAATTTTTGTTTTACTTACCCATTGAAAAATCTGATTGCCCCGGGCCAGCGGACAACCGCAAATTTCGATCCCTGGTTGTTGCATTCATAGCAGACCCTATTAAAGCAGTTTTACCCTGGCCTGACAACTCTCCGGAAATGAACATTATTGGATACTTGTGGAAGATAAGAAATGGAGAAATCTTCAACGAATTGATCGCAAATAAACGCCAACTAGTTAAAAAATTAATAAATACTTGTCATCGCAATCCTGCAAAGAAAGTGCATAAAAAGTATGTATGTCTAGAACATACTGAAGCCGTCCTGGAAGCCCAGGAAATGTCACCAGTTAGTTATTGACATTCTTATACCTTTCATTTTTTACGCTATATTCTTTAATTTTATATATTTCTTTAGCTGAAAATGACGGAGGACTGTGCAATAAATAAAAACAAAATCATTTAGCCTATACAACTGTTTTTCTAATTCTTTTTTCTAACTAAAGTATAGAAATACCAATTTTCGTGCCTGTCTCTAATAATCTGGCCACCCACTCTATTTCAATCAACTCCACTTATATGCCTACTGTTCTACTATAGTTCCTGTGCATCTGGAATAGAAGGTCTCAGTATGGGTAATCAATCAGATGCACTGCCGGCTATAAGGCTTACAAATAGTTGTTTAGGGTCTGTGTATTTTCTATAAATAATATTTGTAGATTTTATATCATCACAATTTGTGGTGATACAAATTAAACTGTCGGTGAAAACAATATGGTAAATAATCTGGAATATAACCCTTATATACATTTTCAAGGTTCAGCAGTAAATAATATAATTTTAAAAACTGCACAAGGCACTATGACTGCGATGGGGCAATCTAGCATTGGCGTATCCACAGAGGGAAGAGGGTGCGGGGGCAAAGAGGCACGTGCCCCTCTTAGGCGAACTAAATTTACACTATAGAAGATTGAATTGTTTTTAAATTCAAATGAGTTTATGCAGGGTTGCCACTGGTCAGGGAGAACTGAGAAAATCTGGAAAAGTCAGGGAGAAGTCAGCGAAAATTGCAAATTTTGGCCCAAAACCTGGAAAAACCTATAATTTGGACTGGAAAATCAGTGTTTGTAAACAAACAACGTTTAACCTTACTTTGAGATACTAAAAATGGTAAAGAACATATGCAAAGCTGACGTCATAAACATAAAAAATAGTCTGGATTTTTATCACATGATGATGGTCTGGAAAAGTCAGGGAAATTTTTTTTTTTTTTCAGAAATTGAGTGTCAACTCTGTTTTAAGACAAGGGAGACCAAAAAAAAAAAAAAAAAAAAAAAAAAAAATTGTGCTCCCTCCAATTTTTTTTTTTTTTTTTTCTGGATCCGACAGTGCAATCTAGAATAATACCATTTACTATTATCATATGCACTTTGCTGACTGCACAGCACACATTTATCCTCATTCCCGCTGGGCACAGGAAGTAAGGTTGGAACGATGTGAAAGAGCAACGGGATCAATAGGGATTCTTTTCTCCGGCCCAAAACAAGAGGAGACTGCCGTGATTCAGCTGGTGAACGAAAGCTCTCGTGTTTGTGACAAGAGATCAATAGCGAATTGCGTGCAGCAGAAGCCCTACTAGATTTATTTTTCCCCCTTCCCATTTCAGTAGCCGTTAAGTCCAATAATAATTTCTAGATCCACTTAAATTCTCTGAAAAACTGAGAGGGAATGCTGCTTGACGTCACACACATACACACAAAAAATTATGTTGTTATGTGTTCCATAACATTCTCGTGTTTTTATTCAACTTGAACAGTTTGAAAGAAGTGCGTCGGGTTTTCGTTCGAACGAAATGTAAAAGCGTGATGGCCTAAAAATATTACTGCACATGTATTTTCCTCACGTTCATTGTTTTGATTACGCTTTAATAGCATTCATTTAAAATTAATCTTTAAAACATCTTTACTGAAGATGACCACTTGCAATTATTTCTTTTCCGCCACATAATAATACGCATATGCTTCAGCCATGCTTCACATGCCGTTCTATGCATATTGTTGCAAAAAACTCTGCTTAGTTAAGAAGTTCGTTGCTTAGAAGTCCAGTGTATGTGTGAAGTTCTAGTAAAGAGTCCAGTTGATTGGACGAGATCAGTGGCGTAGCCAGAAATTTTTCATGGGGGGGGGGTTACGACTATTGCAACTCACATATACGTGTACATGTGTGTTACAGGGAGTGAAGAATATGCATTTTGTAAGGCAAAAAGTTCCTCTGGGGGGGGGTTGTGACTCCCCTTGACTACGCCACTGGACGAGACACAAATTTTATTGATTCTAAAAAGTCGACAATCTTCAGTTCACAGAAAAAACGTGAGCAATAACACGTTTTATAGGTCAGCTTAACACCGGATGTTTCCGAAATGTTTTTTACACAACACACAACACAAACTTAATAATCATGAATGATAGCGAAATCCTTAAACAGGATCTAGAATTTAAAATCCTTCTTTACTTAAAAATTCGTAAAATGTCCACCAATTTTCTATCTTCTCCCCGTTCTTCTTTTAAGAGGGCGAAATAAATGTTTCATCATTTGTCAAAGTATCAGAAAGTTATGATGGATAGAATCAAAGGTGCAATAGTTTTAAAATTGTTTTACAACTGTTGGTCTAAATTGATTTTTCTTTCAAAAAAATCTGATGTGGACAACACATGACTTCTTTGCACTTCTATTAAATCAAAAATATTTTCCGCGCACTTCATCTAAACTCATTTTGTTTGAAAGAGATAAAATACTGCAGTTATCTTAAGGTTTAGCGATTTCTAACCAAATATTTCCGATATCCTCAAGCTAGGCTAAATTTGAAAGACTTCCTTCTGACACTTTATTTGGCGATATTTCACCAAAAGCCGACAAGCTTGAGATAGTTTGCGAGATTTTGGGGATAGCCAAAGTAGTAATTGACCACATGTCTTTCAATGAATTGAATGCATCCATACACCTTAATGTATTTAAAGTCATTTGGTTGACCCTGTAAATAAATTACCCAGTCGATTGCAGTCAAAAAAGATATTGAAAACAGTTAGATATTACAATAGTTCTAAATATAAAAGTTCAAAATTCTACAAAAGTTCAAAAGTTTTAGTTATCCGAAATAATTTTTGGCGCCAAATTTGGCGATATTTCGGCGAAACTCGCCAAAAACGATGACAAATGGCGATATTTTGGGCATGGACCATAGAGAAGAGATAGAGGTGGAGGGAGCCTCCTATTGTATTTTCCCGGGAAAGTTGAAGCTAAGATAGGAGTGTCGTAGGAGAAGAAGAAGCGGATTTGGCTGCTTATCGCCCTTTGGTTCGCAAACTCAAGCATTTTATTTTTCTAGAAAGGGAATGGGGGGAAATGGTTTTTGCAGCACTATTTATTTTCTCCCTCTCTGGTTATTTCGAAATTATTTAGTCTTAAATTTTGTTTTGCAGAATTACTTTGAATTTTTGGCTTTTGGAACATTTTATTTTGTTGTATTTTTTGTATTATTTTGATTTTGTTATGAAACATTGTAATAAAATCTAGTAATGTACATTATCAAATGAGTTAATCTAGTAATGTGCATTAGTAAGCTTGATAAGAATATTTTTTCTTTGGAGATGATGAGGAAAATTGAAGATGGTTGGTATTGCATCCTTCTTTAACTACATTCATCCAAATTTTGCTTTTTCAAAGCAATCTTCTATAAAATGCTTTGAACGCAGCTTCGAATAATCTAAAGCTTTAAATCCTTCTCTTTCTAACTGTTTCCCAAAGAAGTCTTCTCTCTAGATCTTTAGGAAAGCTTAAAAAAAGTAATTCTTGATGAAAAAAAAAAAATTGTAGGATACAGCATCGCTTTGCATTTTGTATTACAAGACACTACTTTTTTCACAATTGTTATAAGTTATCAAAATAGCAATTTTTATTTTTTAAAAAAGGTCCGAAATTTCAATAAAACTTTTTTTTTAATGCTAGTCACGCAAAAAAGACTAGAAACATATTTATGCAGATTAAAATAATGCATACATCGACAACCTTTTTTCAGAATATTAAGAAGAAAATTAAGCAATTTAAAATTCAAAGTTTGTATTCAGTAGCGCATATAGGTTTCCTTTTCGAGAGGCGGGGTGCGATCAAGTATTTTAAACCATATTGTTACTAGAGTTAATATGAACGTTTTAAACAGCTGATTTTTTAGCAATATCCTTTACATTTATATACACATATATATAGTGAATTCGTTAATTGAAATTCATGTTTCTGTTAACATAATAACATGGTATTTCACCCTCCCCCCATGATTTGTGATATTCTTTGTCCGAAAACAGAGGAATATAGCTTCTGTGGATCAGCTTAAAAAGTTCAATTTGTTACTAATTGTCTGAAAAAATTACCTTAACAATAAGGACATTTTGAAAAAATAGAATGTTTAAGAAAGAAACATGAGTGAGGCACTACAGCGCCAGTAGACATTTTAAAACAATAACCTGTTATATTAATTGAGAAAATAAAAAGTAAATTTTATTTTGATCTGATTTTTAATTTTAATTTGAAATTAAAAGTTAATTTACGTGACTTTCAGATCTGCAATACTTGGCGAGTTAATATAATCGCCAAATTGTCAATCTAGTGTTTTAAAGAACATTCATACATTTTAAACGGCTGAAATTGCTTTCCTGTGAAATGCCAGTTGTCCTCCTTTCAAGAATTTTTCATTGCATCCATATGCAGAGAAATAATGCACCCTTTTTTTGGATTAGAACCATCGACCTCACACAAAGCTATGGAGACCAGCAAAGGAAATGGAGAAATTCCACCCCGCTTGACCACAAGTCACGTGTCTCGTGTGCACGCTTCAGTTTAGGGTTACAATTGCTCCCTCCACCTATATTCCTTCTCTATGACATGGACCAAATGACTATCGCCAAATTTGGCGACATTTTGGCAAAACTCGCCAAGGTCGACGACAGACGGCGAGATTTTGGGCATGGATGGACCAAACAATGACTGTCGACGGTTGTATTATATTGAAGATGTCCATAGACATTAAATTATTGAAATTCTTTTCGGTGGTCCTGTAAATAAACTCTCTAGTAGATTGAAAACAAAAATCGAGATGCACAACTAGATGTTACAAAAATCTTTATATTAAATTTCGACATTCTACGACTAATAGTTTTTGAGATTTGTGAGTTAAATACATACACACGTACACCAAAAGTCGCCAATCTTGGCCACTTTTGGCGTAGTTCTTGAGGGAGACACGTGACCGTTGTTGGACCATTACCTACTTAACTTATATGGTTGGACGGTATTGTGCTTGAAATGGCCCTAAAATTGCCATTGACCGTAATGTATTGGAAATCTTTTGAGTGTTCCTGTAGGAGAACTATAAATGATAAAGACACTTCTTTTAATGGAGAAATTCATTTTGTAACTCTTAACAGCATATATCACTTCTGAGTCGTTTGAAATAGCCCAATACTCCTAAAACACGCTTTCATGGATTTCGACCCATAGAGCGTAATGTATTTAGAATCTTTTGGACGGCCCTGTAGATAAACTATGCAGTCGAATGGAACCGAAAGGAGAGCTGCACAAGCAGTAGCGTATGCAGACTTCCTTCAAGGGGGGGGGGGGGTTATAGACATAACTTTGTGTTAAAATGCGTAATATTTAATCTAAAAATTGAAAATTTATGGACATTTTGTTAAAAAATTTTTGGCAAGTGGGGGGGGGGATTGAACCCCCCCCCCCTTGCATACGCCACTGTGAACAAGTAGATGTTACAACAATCCTAAATATGAAGTTTCAACATTCTACGCCTAATAGTTTTTGAGATATGGGAGTTCGGCCCATATAGCGTAATGCATTTCGAATCTTTTGGGCGGTCCTGTATATAAACTATCCCGTCGATTGAAACCAAAAGGAGAGGTGCACAACTAGATCATAGAAGAATCCTAAATATAAAATTTCAACATTCTACGACCAATAGTTTTTTGAGATATGCGAGTTACATACATACGTACGTACGTACAGACGGCATGGAAAAACTGGCCACAATAGACTCGCCGCTGGTGAAAATGAGTTGCAGACGCGTTTCTATGATCGTGCATGCTAGCTTACGATGAGATGCATCGAAAAAATTCTTATAAGTAAATTTAGCGGTAGTCAAAAATCGTTTTTTTGTCGAAATTTGGCCCCCGACATTTTTTGTGATCACATTACTTCTTTATACTCCGTACAAGGAAGTAAATTTTTTTTAAATCTGCAAATTATGTTATAATATTCAGCTGTTTTTATAAGATTTTCTCCTCTATCCAATGATGCAAACATAATTTTACTTCAAGTTTAATTACAGCCGTTATTACATATTAGGCGAGAAAAATATCACACTCATAAAACATAACATAAAAAAAAATCTGATTTGAATTTCGAAAAAAAAGCTGTTCGGTGTTGTATTAGGACCTGTCTTAATGAATTCGTATACAAAATTTGGTAGGTCTGGGCTTGTTGCAAGTAATAGGAAGCACTTCGAAAATCTTGTGCATTAAATCTGAATAAGTGTACTTATACAAGAAGTAAATACACTGCTCAAAAAAATTTGGGGAGCAAGCAAAGAAGTTAAGAAAACCGTGCGAGACAGCCACGTACTGGCATAAAATGGATAGTACACGCATATCAGTGCGCAATACAGAAAGAAAGACGTAAAAAAATATGTAATTAAGCTTTAATTCTTTGAAAATATGGAAAAAACATGAAAAGATGACTTAGGGCAACAATTTGGTTACATGTAAACGATAAAAAAACAGTATTGTTTTGAAATGATGCAAGATTTTTAATATGGCGTGTGGTCTCCTCGAACAGCTAAGACTGCTGCACACTTTTCTATGGATGCGATGATGTTATCGCTAAGACTTGGGGAAATACTGTTCCACCCCTCAAGAAGTGCTATCTCCAAGTCTCGGACAGTAAAAGGAGGCCTTGGTCTCGCAGCAATGCGTAGTCCGAGCATGTCCCAAACATGCTCGATTGGATTCAGGTCAGGAGAGTACGCTGGCCATTCCATACACTGTATTGTTTCAGTTTCAAGCATGTTTTCCACAAGACTGCGGTCTGGTATTATTATTCCGGAAAACAAAGGAATCTCCAATGCCCAGTGTCAGAAAGTTTTAGTCAGAAAGTCTGCGACAAGCTTTTAGACTTTCGTAATCAGTCTGCAAAATTTTGAGTGTAATTTTAGTGCATAATTCATACATAAAATCAACAGCCATTAGAGTCCAATGGCTGCAGCGTAAAGTATGACATGAGATCTCAGTATCTCGCCTGCATACCTTCAAGCCGTCAAAGTACCATTCCGAATGATATGCACTTCCGTACGTCCCCCTATGCTGATTCCACCCCATACCATCTGACCAACTCGTCTGTATTGTTACCTTTCGGGAACGGATGAGGGGTTATTTCGAGTGCCCCTTTCCCTCCTTATCAGAACACGTCGGGTGTCCAACTGCAGACTGAATCGGGAATCGTCTGTAAACAGCACTTGGCACCAATCATGTTGCTCCCAATCTCTATGTTCAGCAGCCCATCTTCTTCGGGTCGCACGGTGGTGTAAGGTCAACGGAATGCAAACCATTGGTCTACGTGCATAGAGACCTGCCTGGTGAAGCTTATTACGTACAGTTTGGCTGGACACCCTTCGGCCTGTTGCCAAAAGCAACTGTCTTTGCAGCTGAGTAGCATTGTCTGTTCTGTTTCGACGAGCTGTTAACAGTATATACCGGTCATCAGTTGCTGTAGTGGCGCGTAACCGACCTTGCCCTGGTCGACGTCTAACATTCTCTGCTTCTTGGAACCGATTCCACAGTCTTGCAACGATACTTCTGGCGACTCCAACAGCGTCCGCGACCCTACGTTGTGTTTGCCCGGATTGCAGTCTGCTTATAATACGCCATGCCATAGATTCGGGTAAATCACATTGTTGAGACATTTCCAAGCCACCTTTTCTCTGTATTCTAAAAAAATTTAAAGGTCGCTGTCGCCGCCGCTGTCAAAGCTTGTCAGCTTATCTCCTCCTAAACCGTGGGGATTTGAGTTTCGACTAAGGTGCCCACATATTCGAAAAATTCCGAGGAACCTGCTAAGCTGAGTTAAATTTCGAAAATCGAATTATTTTAGAAGATATTAATAAAAAACTGAAAAAATAAACAGAATGGTTGCCAGATTTGGCATAAAATCATTCATTCCTTTGCAACAAAGCGTTTCCTAGTATCTAGAATCGCGTGAAATTTACAAACATGAATTAATATTACGCCCATTTTACGCCAAATTAAAAAGTATATGAAATAAGTAACTCAAAATGTGTTACAGAAAGTTGACAATTTTCAAATAGTAAGTTCGCTGAGACAACTGGAGTTTAGAATTAGCGATTATTCGTTTTTCCAAAACAGAATAACTAATATCTTGAAAATGAAAAATAATTAAAATGCAGATTATTTTTAAAGCCGGATCGGTTCAGCTGGATTATTTGCTACCAGTAGAAATATTGCGTGGCGTTAACTATGCCATTATAGCAGTTATAGTACACTTTGGATATTTGCTAACGCGACGAGATGGTATAATTCGTGGTGCTAAGTACGCCAATCTTCAAACGATTATGTAAATGAAAATATGGATAACGGTTTTCCGGTAACCTTAAATGAACAGTAATTACAGGTTGTGAGTATATGTCAATCGCCAAATAATGAAAAGTCGCCATTGGTGGCAAGCTATCCGTAGCTTTTATTAACGGTTTAGTCTCACTCTCCGCGCAGCCAGCCCGCCAAACTGT
>JAWZYV010016217.1:0-36617 GCA_038373885.1 Cheiracanthium punctorium | reverse complement strand
GTTTATTTTTTAACTTTTTTGAATTTCAATTTTTTTTATTTTTTTTTCGGGATTTTTTTCCCCCATCGAATCTATGTACAGTACACCCTTTCAGAGAGCCAGTCTTTCCTGTACATCCCGATTTCTGTTTTGTTCTTACGCTGTATGTTAAGTGCACAAAGAATTAAATTATTTCCCGTTAAATGTTGTTACTCTCTGTTCACATAGAGATCATATTGTACTTCGTTTGTGTGATGAAAGGAAATAAGAAGTCTATCTTTCCGGTGTTTTCCTGTTCCAAGGGAAGATATCGATTTCGACTTTGGTGTTCATTAACCAAAGTCGGTTGTCTGAAATCGTTAGAGGCCACATGTCCCTTCGTACTATGTAGTTTATTTTGGATTTTTTTTTAAATCTATTTAGAAAAACCTAGATTGGGATTGAAATCAGTTCTTGTAAAAATAGAATAAATATAAGTATTAGTTGTTCTCGGTGAATTTGTGAGATATTGTGTCTATAGTATCACTTTTTTACCGTTTCGTTTTATAAACATAACAATTAAATCCATTTTAACGACATTATGTCAGATCAATTAGCGCTCGAATTGTAGTATCAGTATGGATGAACTAGTGTTCATTTTATGAAAACTTGTTATATATTCTTTAATTCATTGAATAATGTATGGGCACTTTTTAATAACATAAAATTATGAGTTGAGATTTTTTAAAATTTCTCCTTAGCTTTCCGAGTTCGGTCCAATTCTTCAAAATATATACCACTAGCGAAAAGAAAAAATAATATTTAATTAGTCCAATTACTTTTAATGGATCTCGAAAACACCAAAATTTCATTTGATATTACGTTATAGTTAAAAAACAAGTGTTTCTCAACAAAGACCGTAGGCGAACAATTTTCTTAAAAGCCAATGTGGATAATGTTACGTTATCTATTTTGAGTACTGGTTTACAATAATAACTGTCAAGTCTTTGCGATAGCAATCATTGAAATTTATTTTTAAAACTCTAACTTAATAACAAGCATCGACTAAGTATTTAATTATGTAAAAAGAAGTGCACAAGAGCACACTTAGTTTTCTAAACTGTTTGGAGTATCAAATAAATAAATAATTTTATTGATTAATGTTAGATTTTCGTATAATAAAAACTTAAATAGTAAACTTTATCCACATCGAAAAGCATTGGTTTAGTTGACTGATATGAAGAAAATAGTTACGGAATAAAGGAAATCCTCTATCCTAATATGGAAATTTTTAAAAAAGGTAGAGAGACTGGACACGATAGAATTATCTTACGTAAAAATGACGAAATGATTTAACTCAAAAAACATTTAATTTAAAATGCGCAGTTTTAATAAAACAGTAAAAAATGCACATATTGTAAAATATCCATTGACAAATTTTCTCAAACCTATAAGGCATTTATATTCGCTAAATTATTTGGATTCCTATTTGCACACCTGATTTAAGAATATTTTAAGTTTTTCCCCAAAATATCTTATTTTATTCACGACGAAATTTGATTTAGTGCTCTGTGTGCTTTTATATTTTTGAAGTTATAATTGTGAAAAAAAAAATTTTGTTTAAGGAGACAAGAATATGAGACATATAAAATAAGATAAATTCGAAATTTTTGAGTCAGTGGCCATTTATCTCTAAAAGAGGAAAACCTAAAATTGTTAGCTCAAATGAATGACCAGATCTTAACGATTTATATTTTCGAAACGTTACCGTCTCGAGAGCAGTCGCGGTAAGGGATAGACAACACCAAAGAAAAATATATAACAAGGGTTTTTCTTTTCTCTTTCTTTTGTTTCCAGCTAACAATGCCCAGTGTGTCCTCTTTTGTTACAGGACAAACATCTAAACTGTAATCATGGTTAGTTTCCACACATTTTGTTAGTACCGCATTGCCAATGGTACCTAATGCTTCACAAATACGGTTTATATTATGAAACCATCAATGCCATAGAACACTGTGCAAGGGTGGACGCATTATTGGCAGCATTAGAACCAGGGTTGTGTGATACTACAAAGTTTGTGGTACGAGCTTAGTTACAGATTAGTTATTTGTCGTATAATATTTTCGAAAATATAAATATTTTAATTGCAGTCATTCATTCGTGCTAACAATGTAGTTTAAATTTTTTATTTGACTATTACTGTAATTTATACCAAAAATGTAAAAACAGAAAGATTTAAAAATTTACTTAGATATCTATTAATAGATTAATGCATTCAGTTTTCGGAAACTAAAAGCATTTCTAAATGGCTTCATTAAAAATTGTTTCATCATATCTTGGTAAAGTTTTGCGAATGAAAACAATGAAGTATAAGTCTTGTTTTAAGAAAATGATCCAATCAATAAATAAACAAACAAAAATTATTTTTTTTTACGGAAGAACAATTATTAAAATTATATTTTTGAGACATTCATTAGCCGCATTTTTCGAAGCTCCATTATATTTTGTTACGCATTGTAAACAATTCATATCAAATAATTACACTTTACATGAAACTAGATATAGTGTAGATTGAAAAGTTTTTAGACGTAAGAAAATATTGTGAATGTAAACGAGTCTAGTAAAGATATCGACATAACTAAAGTAAACTCGATGTAAACAAGCTCAAGTATGAAATGAAAAGGTAATACTTAAATGCAAATTTATAAATATTTATGAACTAATATAACTTGTAAACTTATTGCATTCCTTACACATTTAGGATATACATTTCACTTTGATCCGAACAGAAGTTAACTGATTAGACATTTTACAAATGGCCGCATTTACCAAATATTAAACCAGTGAGTTAACTAAGCAGAGTGCGTTACTTCAAAGGTTAGCGGAAAAAATGGCATTGACCATGCCAATTCAAAGATCAACTTTACATGTGACTAATACAGTTTCCGAGTTTACTCGAAGTCGAACCGGCCATTCAGGTTACCTGACTCGAAGAGTGTTGTGTTGTGAGATTACGGCCAATTAGCTACACGAAAGCTCTAGGCAGAAGGGTGGGGTGGCCTCTGTCTTCTTAACCTACTGTGGGGGTCTTCTTAAGTAATAACCTAACCCGTATTTACACTAACTTGACTCGCAGAGTCATAGTGTTTGGTGAATACCGCTATAAATGTCAAAAAGAGACAGTGAAATAAATTATTGCTTATTTAAATTATTTTGAGCTAAAAATTTATTCTAGAGCTGAAATTTTTCTCTAGAACTCATACGCATCCGTAATTTAAATTTAGTCTTTACAAGTAATATCTTAAAAGGCTTAACAAAAAATTATTTTCTATATAGATATATGTATATTAATTTGTGTTTGAATTCGATGAAAGGCTGCTGATGTAGATGTTAGCGTGCACAAAAGAAAAATTTGTTGACTTCAATTATCCTCGGCTGCTACAAACGTTTTTTCCCCCTCTCATTTTCAAAAAATTATATTATAAATATATTTTAAAATCTATATATACAAAGAACCTAATAAATAATTATATTTTACATTTACTCGTAATTGCGAAATCAAACTTTCCAAAAAACGTTTAATACCTTTTTAAAAATCGCGTTACATTGCTAGAGAATAAATTTTCCATTTTTTGAAAAAGTAAAATGATATTAAATAAACTCTGTATACATATCGACAAAAAAAAAAAAAGCCTAGTCCTTAGCTAATGCTAAAGGATATTGGAAAATTGCACATGTTGAAATCTACCTTTAACAAGTACTAAATATTCTGTTGAATACTGTAACGGATAGTATTTACCCCTTCATGCTAGAAATTCACATTGTAATTATATGAAGTACTGTTAAGGAAGTATCTGAAAAACCATGTCAATTTAAATCCAGCATAGTAGTACAAAATTGTGTGAAATCCTACGAGCTCAGACACTTTTGGAGTTCTCGTAAAGTTTGTAACTTTTGGAGTTTTGGTGAGTTCAGATGTAAAGTGACTGTAAATCCTTGAAAGGTTTTTAGCAAGACATCTCACTCCCAATCTTACATCCCTCGTAAAGTTATTGGTTCGAATAAAAAAAAAAAGAACTCCTAGAAAAATTGCTTAACCTGATGGTGAAAACTGCTTCATGCTTCGAATAAATGAATCACAGACGCAAAGAACATCCCATTATTAACATGCACTATATGCTAATAATAGGACTAATATACAGTGCCAGAAAAAAAGTTCCCGTTGATTTGGTAATACTAATGCTGACAATTATAATCTGCTAAAAAAAAAAAAAAAAAGTGCTTCCATGAAAATGTTAATTATGATCATGCAATTAATTCAGAATGATCGAATGATCGCAGATTTTTCGGACATACAGGGTTGCCACCGGTCAAGGAAAACATGAAAAACTTGGAATAATCAGGTTATTTTAATAGAAACAGTTAGGGAAAATCGCAAATTTTGGCCAAAAACAGGGAGAATCTTGAAACGCGATCTGGAAAATTATTGGGAGTCTGCATTTATAAATAAATTTTCATTTGGCGTATATCTGGAATGCTTTAAATATGACTTAATATGACTTTAATAATGCTTTAAATATGTACACATGTGCACAATGATACTACGCTATTTGGCTGAATTAAAAGATTGGGATTTTGAGTAGAGTCGCAGTATTATAATCATTTTATGGAAATTCACTATAAAAGTTCTAGAAAAAATATGAATAAAAGAAAAGCAAAATTTACTGTTCCTGTCATTTTGCAATTTAGATTTTGTAATTTGTTCTCTTCCCTAGATTTAATCCATTCAGTGAAATTTGTAAAGCAAAAGTGGCTAGTTTTTCCGTTATCCGTGGATTTCAAAGATGCATTTAATTACTATCAAATGAAACATTACATATTTCTCGGTGATGAATGAGTGAGTCACTATATATATCTATATCAATATATATATATATACATATATATGAGAGTTATATGCATGGGCGCTGGAAGAATATTTCCCAGGGGGGGGGCAAAGTCTACTCAAGGGGACAAAGACTACTTCAACGTATGGTTACCTTGTTGGAAAGAGCAAAAAAGCAAGGGAAAACGCTGCATACGAAAATACAGGGGGGGCATTGCCCCCCTGCCTATGCTGCCGGCGCCCATGATTATATAGAAGCCGTTAATTTCTGAAAATCGGAGTGGATTTTTATCGTAAAACCTTTTATTAATTTGGAGTTAATTTCACAATTTTCATCCAATAGGGAGCAGCACCAAATAAGTACAGATAGAGTACAATTTTACTTTTCAAATGATTCCAATAGAGGGCACTACTAAACTTGCTTGAAGAAAACATAAAGGTAAATTTATTACAAGATGTGTCTCTTAAATGTAAAAGCAATAAGACTATTCATATAAAAATATCGAAACATCAGAGTTATTATTAAATATTTTGAAAGCATTTCAGCTAAAATATCGCAATTCATAATTAAATGGAGGAGGAAGAGAGACTACTGTACTTTATCAAAAGTATTGTCAAATGACGAATATATATATTACAATTTTCTGACAAATGTCAGATTTAAGTTTTTGAATTTCCCAATAAATTTAATAAAACATGATGCCTGTTAATTGTTGTAGAACATGTGAATGAATTTCAAATCAGCTTGTACAAAATGATCTTTTAACTCATGAACACATGAAAATTGTGTTACAGAGACCAGTGGCGCCGACTACGTCTACGTGGGTACTCCAGGGCTCAAGCACCCACTGAAAAATTTTGTGGGTCCTCCGCACCCACAGAAAGTTTAGTGGCAAGTCTATTTTGAAGTTCGAAGATAGGGCTAAAAAGAGACATTTATGCTGGTGCTTCGAAACAAGAGCTTACAAAGAATTACGTTACCGGCAATGGTGTAAGGATAACTGGAACACAGTGACGTACACAAGGAGGGATTTGTTTATTCAAGTCGAGCACTGTGGCGCAATAGCCTACCGCAGGGCCAAGACTTGTGCTGCCCGACCGACCTTCGCGACCATGGGCTTTGGGGTGCGGATGCATTTGCATATGCCTCGGCCCAGGCTCGGATACGCCCACCGGGAAGCCGGGAAATTTCACGATGGGCCGGTCAGTTTAACATATATGTGGTATGTATAATGTGCATGTTTGCTCTGAAAAGAATGTAAATGGTTCGCCGATCATATATATTTCCCGGACCAGTGTTTGACCCCTAGCAAGCGTGATCCTCATTTTATCGACCCACTCAACAGATGAAAGGCTGAGTGAACATTGCCTAGCCCGGAATTCGAACCCCGTACCTCTGGGGCGGCAGCGCGATGCGATCCGCTAACCGTTATACCGCTGGGCTTCAGTTTGTTTATTAGAAGTGTGATATTTTTTCAAGTTTCCCCTTCATCGAGGCCAAATCTACTCAGGTGCTTTTGCATGAACGCGCATACAATTACTTTAAGGCGTGTAAGCGGAGGGAGGGGGGGGGATTTCTTTCATTTTTAAGGGAGCGAACTCATGCCGCCCTTTCAAACATTTTAGTACTTAGTACTGAAATAGTAATAAGAAAAAAGCAGTATGCTATAGAAATGTTCGCTATACTGACGGCTAGAAAGAGGTCCCCTTGATCCTCCACCTGCAAGCACCCATGTCCTTTGGAATTCAAATACGGTTTAGGCCGCTTTCGTATAAACGCGGGGAAAGGTATTGAGTGATTAATTACGCATCTGGTCAGGAAAAGTGGGTGCAAAATAGGGGTCCTGTAAAAAATGCACTTCCTTTTGTCCAGGTCAGCCACTTTCACTTTGTCTAAAGACGGGGAAAAGTCTCCCCGGTTTGAAATAACAAGCAAACAGGGGTGAGCCAGGGCCTTCTCTATTCTATATACAAGTACAATTGAGAAGGCCCTGGGTGAGCGCCATTATTACCCACACACGAAACAGATGCAGGTGTACACCGGATTGAACGGTAGAACTGTGCGTGTTTTTACAGTATCAAATCCCATATAGAATTTTTCATTTAAAAAAAAGCTGTCTTTATTTTCTTCCTTTTTACTTAAATTAATTGAGAACCAAAATCATAATATATTTCAGATATTTCTAAGACGTTGATAGAAATAACCCTTTAAGAATTAATTCACAGTAAGTGTTACATTAAGTTTGCAAAAATGGGCAAAACTTGATAAAACTTATGCCAAGTTTTATATATTAATTCGTTCTTGTCAATGCCGATGTCACGCTTTCAAAAAAGTAATAATAATAATAATAGTAATAATAATAACAATAATAATAATGTTTATTTAACGACTTAGAGATGTTAAGCAATTCTAAATAATAGTTGGGCAAAATTATGTCATTTAGATATCACAAACCATATCGCCCATGTTGTATATTTCTTTTAAGGGCTCAGCTCTGTATTAATTTAGGGGAATTTTTAAAAATTATTATTACTATTATTATTAACTTTACAAAACTAGATCAAAATAAATAACTACTGGGGAAAACTTATACATAAAAATATTTGTTTTAATTCTTGTGTGGGGGTGTATATATATATGTAGGAGGCGACGTCGAAATAAGACTGGAAGCACTCCTACGGTTCTCAATCACGTTTATTGCTCGGCTAAATATAACAGAAGAACTATTTACAAAAGAAAGGAGAGATTTTGCAGAACATGAATATGTGGGGTCGGTCACAGGGATAGATTTCCTTATTATACAGGAGCCACTGGCCACCTTCTCGTGGTGGTTCTGGAGTCGAATCGCCTACGCGGGATCAGAGAGCTACGTCCGACATCGCTCCTACTCGAGCGTGGTCAAGTTCGCATCTGCTACCTTGAGCTCCTAGGCTCTGATAACCTGCGGTTTCTGTAGACGTGAGGTTGTGATGCCATCTGTTGGAGGGTTGCGCCTCTTGATTACAACAACGCTCGGCCATCGACGTGTGAGGACCTCCGAACCTGAAACTTAAAATGAAAAAGAAAGAAAATAATAATTAAAAAAAAAACAAAAAGGGATGTTGAGAAAAGAAAAAAAAAAGGTTTGTAGTAGGATGATCTCAAGTTGCAGTTCCAGTAGACCAGGGTTTCATGTGGTCAGCTGAAGTGGAAGTTACTTCTGGTCCTTCGTGAGATCCTACTTTTGCTACATCGTAGCGGTCATGTGGTTTTATTTTTATGACTTTGTACGGTCCTAAGAACTTGGGTCGTAGTTTCAGACCTCCTCCAAATTGGGGTCTTTGGATTGCTACCAAGTCGTTGACTTTATAGACAGGAGCGGTTTTGCGGCGTCGATTGTATTGCCGTCGGTTTTCTTCTTGGATTTTTAATATATTTTTCTTGGCTTCTTCACGTATATTTTCTTTCTCCTGGATTGTGTATTTCAGAAATTCTTCTTCAAGGATTTCCTTTATACGTTGGTCTTCTTTTTGTTTCATTTTCACACCTATCATCAATTCGAATGGAGTGAACTTGGTGGATCGACTAACAGTGCTGTTGATGATTCGTTGGACATCTGGGACGAACTTGTACCATTTTGTAGGATCTTCAATCGACAATTTTGAAAGAACTGGGATGAGAATTTCATGCATTCGTTCAATCTGGCCATTGCCTCTTGGCACTCCAGTTGTGATCGATATGTGCTGAATTCCTTCATCTTGACAGTAATCAGCAAAGTCCTTTGTAGGGATGGACGCGAGACGACTTTTTTGCGAGACGAGACAGAGATTTACAGCTTTTTTGCGAGACGAGACACGCATTTTTAACATTACGATATAGGGATTTTTGCGAGACGAGACAAAGCTTTTAGGCTATTTTGCGAGACGCGAGACTCCTATTTTTCGTCTCGCGTCCATCCCTAGTCCTTTGACGTGAAGGCAGATCCCTTGTCGGAAATAATTCTCGAGGGATTTCCGAAAACAGATTGTTGGGATTTGAGTTTCGTTAGAGCTTCTGCCGTAGATGTGGTCTTGACTGGATAGAACCAGTTGAATTTTGCGAAACCATCTACCACTGTAAAAATATGTTGGTAGTTCTTGTTTGTGGATGGTAGAGGACCTATAAAATCAATGTGGTATGTGCTTAGTGGAATACTGTCCTTTGGGATTGGATTCAAGAGACCTTCTGCTTTGCCTCGTTTTTTAGAGGATGCACTCCACACAGTTCGTTATGACTTGCTCTATTTTCTTTTTAACATTCGAGATATGGAAATCTCTTTTCAAAAGATCTTCAGTTTTCTGTACAGCAAAGTGTCCTTTGTTATGGATGCCTCGAATAATCTCTAACTCCATTGCTTCCGGCACAACGATAAGTTCTCTACCGTTATCTTGCAGATATAACACATTATTTTTTAGCAGGTAGTCGTCTCTGAGTCCTTTCTCGACTAAAGTTTCATCGGCATCTTGCGCTGTTGAGATCTTAGTGGTGATTTCACTTTGCGAGCGGGTGACCATGCACACAGCAGCTCTACTCTATGCATCGACGTGTCTCATTTGTTGATTTGGTCTGTGGGTGACTTCATATTCGAACTCTTCAAGTAGTAGAGCCCATCTGGCTATCTTCGGCGATAAGTCTTTCTGCTGCATTGTTTTCTGGAAAGCGTTACAGTCGGTGACTATTTTAATTTTCGTCCCTAAGAGGTAACTTCGAAATTTTTTAAGAGCTTCGACGATCGCAAGCACTTCGAGCTCATAGCTTGACAATTTTTCTTGTTGTGGTGATGTTATTTTACTCATATAATGGATTGGGTGGAGTTGCCCATCATCTGCGCGTTGAAGCAACACTGCACCAAACCCATGACTACTAGCGTCCGTGTGTAATTCTAAAGGTTTTCCTTGCTGGAAGATGTGAAGAACGGGGCTTTGGCTCAAAAGTTCTTTAAGATGATCAAAAGCCTTTTTTTGCATTGGCCCAAAAGTAAATTCTACACCATTACGAAGCATATCGCTAAGTGGTTTTGCTATTTTGGAATAACCAGGTACAAATTTTCTGAAATATCCTGTGAGACCGCGAAAGCGTTGCAGTTGCTTGACATTCTTAGGTTGAGGGAAGTTTTGAACTGCAGTCGTCTTATTTGGAGATGGTCGAATCGTACCTTCTTCAATTATGTAACCGAGGAACTCAATTTTTCGTTTTAGGAACTGACACTTTTTAAAGTTGATTTCTAATTCGTATTCTGAAGCTAACTTTAAGACTCGTTTAAGTTTTTCTAAACTTTCTGTTTCATCACGGGAAGGTATGATGAAATCCTCCATGTAAACTACGATTGTATTGTCCCTTATTAATTCCCTGAGTACTTGATGAATAAATCTTAAAAATACACTAGGACTTGTGCTCAGACCAAACGGAGTTTTCTGGAATTCATATAACCCTGCATGACAAATGAATGCTAAATATTTTGTGCAATTTTCCTCAACTGGTACGTGGAAAAAACCATTTTTCAAATCCAAAGTTGAAAACACTTTCGCTTCCCCTAAATGATCTACGACTTCCTCAACTTGAGCCATAGGAAAGGAATCTTTCACAACTTTTTTATTTAGCTGTCTAAAATCGACACATAATCTGTGAGTACCATCGCGCTTTTTACATAACAGAATTGGGGATGAATATTCAGAACAAGATGGTTTAATTATTCCATTTTGTAACCACTCATCTATCTGTTTATCAACAATGTTTTGTTCTGCAAATGATAGTCTCCGAGATCGTAGCGATACTGGAATGTCATCTTTTAACACAACATTCAATTTTAAATTGGTGTCTTTAATTTTGTTCGGTTTATAATTATTAACCAATAGTGATAAATCCTTTCTAATATTTACATCATTAACATGCAATAAATCAAGATCATATTCATTAACTACATTTGCAACATTTAATAAAAAACATTCTTCTTCTACAGGTGATTCGCTTTGAAAATCATTTCCATTTTTAGGAATTTGCGTTACAATTTTTTCTTCCTCACTGACTTTCAAAAGTTGAGAATAAATATTCGGTGTTAAAATTAAAGGTACAGATAGTTGTTCTATCACAGCGACAATGATTTCTCGCGAGATGAGAAAAATAAATCGAATTCTCGTCCTAACTGGGTCGGATTGAACCATATTTTTCCTTCGCGAACACTTATGTATTCTTTCGTTTTGAAATCTAGTGTTTCATATAATTTATCTGCAAGGATTAAATCACATAACTTTTTATACTCCTTCTCTATTTCTCGAACCTGACAATAATGTTCGAATGTTGCCGTTAATCTTGATGCAAACTGAACATGGGATTCGTCTGCTAAGCGTTGAGCATGTTTAAAATTGTGCAGAATTTCTCGAGGTGTCGGCTGAAATTCAGCTAAAAATAAAGCTTTAAGTTTTTCGTAATCCGACAATTCTTCTTGATTTGCATACGTTAAAAGATTATTAGCTTTGACCCCTAACAAATTAATGAGTATTTCTGCTTTTAAATCTGGTGGGACATATTTTGTTGCAAATGCTTTTTCCAAGGAAGCGAAAAACAAATGAAATGCCTCTGGCCTTTCAGGGACAGAGATTGTGAGCGTTTTTATGCTTTTAATCAAATTTTCTATGTCACTTTGCGCATTTCGTTTTTCGCCAGACATTGATTGACTTCTTAATTTTTCTAGTTCTATCTGTCTCTCGATTTGCGCTAATTTAAGGCGCTCTATTTCTAATAAACATTCCTCGTTTGTGGATTTAGGCGTTCGATCCTCCGTGATCGATTTTAAGACGCTTCGAACATGTTCAGGATTGGTTTTAAAAATATCTGAATTCTCAATAATGTTTCTTATATCAGCTTTTTTAGCATTATCTGGAACTTTCGCTGCTATTTTTTCAGCGAGGTCTTTTAAATCGCTTTTATTTAAATTATTTAAGAAACTCATATTGTAGTAATTTATGAACAGCAAAAAGTTGTACTATTGTGAAAACGAAAAAATTACAGTACCTGAGCCCCCATGGTTGTAGGAGGCGACGTCGAAATAAGACTGGAAGCACTCCTACGGTTCTCAATCACGTTTATTGCTCGGCTAAATATAACAGAAGAACTATTTACAAAAGAAAGGAGAGATTTTGCAGAACATGAATATGCGGGGTCGGTCACAGGTATAGGTTTCCGTACTATACAGGAGCCACTGGCCACCTTCTCGTAGTCGTTCTGGAGTCGAATCGCCTACGCGAGATCAGAGAGCTACGTCCGACATCGCTCCTACGCGAGCGTGGTCTCGTTCGCATCTGCTACCTTGAGCTCCTAGGCTCTGATAACCTGCGTTTTCTGTAGACGTGAGGTTGTGATGCCATCTGTTGGAGGGTTGCGCCTCTTGATTACCACATATATATATATATATTTATATATATTTATATATATGTTACATAAAAATGTAACACTCTTAGCAGATGTCAACAACACACATGTGTATGTAAACAACACAACTCTTTGCCACTCACGGCAAGAGAAATATTTAACCGTCATCAATCGCGCCTTGCGAACGTCCCCCAGTCTGTGAAACGCTACGTCATAGGAGAAACTGGTTTTCCGTATCTCCGATCAGCAGAGGTCGAAAGGAATGACTCCGAGAAGAAAGAGGAAAATTTCCTCACGCGTAGTGTGGCAACAGTTTTTAAAAATAAGTCCGTTGAGAGACGCCAAGAATCAGTGGAGAAAAAGTTCTGATGTGAGAACGTACGTGTTGCGGAGGGGCTCCCCTTCCATTGTTAGGCTTCGAGCCATTTTGCAGCGTGGGGAGCCCCAGGCTAATCTTCTGTCAAGTTCTAAATGGAAAATTCAAGAAATAATTTTGACACCTGAATTTTATTCAACCTCAAAAAGACTGAAGTGTTTGTTCAAAGAAATTTCGTATTTTCCTGTTTTGAGGCAAAACGACAATTGTGAATGAAACACTGATCTTAAAAGAAAGTGAGCGTCACGTGTCAACCTACAAATCAACGATGTGTGCTTCAACTATTGTGAAGATTTACGCAAATCCAAAAAATTAATATAGATGATATCAAATGAGAGTCACTCATTAACATATAATTAACGACATGTACGTCAAATATTGTGAAGATTTCTGCAAATCCCAAAAATTAATATAGATGATATGTAGCATCGTGCCATAGTGATTTTGTTTAAAATTGTGTATTGTGTGTGTAGTATTAAAGGTGCCTTTTATAAGACTTTCACACGAACTTTCAATGGAACTTAGAAACTGATTCGCATTGAGTGTAAAGTTCAAAGGACTTTTCTACAAGATTCTCATAAGAACTGTTAATGAAAATTCAGAACTGATTCGTCTCCTAGATAATGTGAAAGCTGCAAGAAACAGTGATTTATATAATTTCTTCGTTGAGTATCTGCTATTCCAGAACTGGGTAAATATTATGTGAAATTCATAACTGGCATATTTTGAGAGTAATTTCGTATCCCATACTTTTAAATGTAATATATGTTCACATTTTATACTCAGAATTTTCTAGTTAAAGTATGTTGGTTGAATTTTTAAACTCTGAAGTGATATCAATTTGATATTTTAAATTGATAATATGCCCATTGAGTTTTTTTTTATTTTTAGTCAACTAAGGTTTAATTTTTTACTAATCTGTTCTTTGGACAAATTAAAATGAAAATCTTAATTGGCATGTTATCTCAGTGTGTGATAATTGAATCTCATTGTAGTCCACCAATTATTTAATTTCTAAAACTCAACTTAACCAGACTTTTAACATATTTCAGTTTGGGACAATTTTAATGATTTTCAATTATCACAGAGCACAAATAAGTGCTTGAGTATTATGACTTTTGCTTGAAGGTGTATTGGTTTTCAGTTTTTTTAATTCCTATGTTAGTGTCAGGTATCAGAAATTGAAGTGAAATTTTGAATTGTTTAGCATGTAGGGATCTCATATTTGAATGTTACACCTATTTAGCCAAGAAATTATTTAATGTTTTTATCATTCATAATGATCAATAAAAACAAAGCTCAAAATTTGAATTGCTTTATTTGAGTTAGTGAATTTTAGATAAATTTTACTTTTCAGCTTTTATCACATATAGGTTCTGAGTGTTTATTCCTTACCAGGTGAGTGTAAACAAAATAAGTTATTTTTATCTCTCACAATTCAATTTTTTAATGCCTAGGCGCCATTTAATGGTGCCGTGAGAGTGTTTTAAACTACCGGGTTATTCTAGGCTTAATATTAAAAATATATATATAAATATATATATATAAATGAAATAAAATAAATACAAATAAGTCTTAGTACACTCACCTGGAAATTGCATAAAATCAGGAAAATCAAAGATATTGAAATTTTGAAATTAGGTGAAGAATGTATATTTTATATTGAATATTTATATATTTTTATTGTTATTACCAGTGTATATATATATAATTTATTATTTTCATATCATATTTATATTTACACAGATGCATTTAGACACATGTTAGGCATTTAAATATTTTACATTTAATAATTTTCAACATTGCATTTTTATTACTTTCAATCAAGTACAATGGCCAAAAACATAATTCACACCAGTTTGGCGAGTAACTTGCCTTACTTTTTCGGTAAGGAAGAAGAGAACATAAATTTTTTCATTAAACAAATCGAAGACGTTGCCACATTAGAAAAATGGCCTGAAAACAAGACTTTCTTAGTCATTAAACTTAACTGCAAGGAGAAAGCGCTTAGCTTTATAGCTAATGATCCAATTGCCAGCAAGGCCACCAATGCACAGCAATTAAAAAATGCCCTAATCAAGAAATTTTCGAAAAGTGATTCTTTTCAAACAAAACTAAGCAATTTTGCCAATAACTCTCAGCTGCCAGGCCAGACTGTTAGTGATTTGGCGGAAAAAATTGAAGAGAAAGCCAACGCCTATCTTGAAATAAATGATGCCTCCACAAATGATCTAATAAATTTAGCAAAAAAAATTAAACTACAAAAATTTTATGATGCCCTGCGACTAGATATTAAAATAGAGGTCAAGAAATTGAATCCGAAATCATTTGAAGATGCTGTTGAAATAGCAAAAAATATTGAGAATGCCTTAAATGATCCTGCTTACCAGGCCAATAACACTTTTTCCACGGAAATGCAAGCACTCATTCAAAGTCAGATTGAGAGCAATCAGCAGATGCTACAATTGAAGGAAAAGATGGAAAAATTGACATCAGATACAACGATAAATAACATCACGGCACATACAGACAATCAAGAAACAGCCAACAATGGGAATAATCAAATATTTTGCTTAATTTGTGGAAAATCACATTTAACCATCAGATGTAGATTTTATCCAAGGTTTCAGAGGGGCAATTTCAATTTTCAAAATTCACGCAGGGGAAATTTTGGTCCACAAGGAGGACAATTTAGGAGCCACAGAGGCAATTTTTTTAATCACGAAAACAATTTTCAGTCACACAGACCAGGCAGAACTTCTGGGGGGAATTTTAATGCTAGATCAAACTTTAGGGGAAGACAAAACAGACAACACCCATATCGAAGAAGTAATTTAAACTAGAATGGGGTTCTTGCAATTTTTCAACATCATCAGAAGCAAGAACCCAGTCAGACAATTTTGATAAAGATGATAAGATTATAAGCAAAGTCTCTGTTTCCAAAAATGCTAAAAAGAAAAAGAAAAATTTGACAAAAAAAATAGTAACTCCAAAAAAAAACAAACAAAACAAACAGAAAAATTAAAAAAATTCAATAAGGGACACAGATTTAGTTGTCATGTCGTGCAAATATAAAAATAACCATCTTCCTATCATACAATTAAAATTTGGTAGCAACAATATTGATAGTTTACTAGACACAGGTGCAAATCTCAGCCTCATTCAGCCTAGTGCTTTGGAATTAATTAAAGAAACCACCAAAATAGAATACATATCCAGATCAGTCAAAATTCACACTTTAAGCTCTTCTACCATACCATATCTTTCCGCAGTAAACATTAAATTTAAAATTAACACCACTTGGTTTCAGAACCAGTTTTTTGTGACTCAGCACAACTGGAACTCTAATTACAAAATAATTCTTGGCTATGACTTCTTACAGAGAAACAAAATTATTATGGACACTGCAAATGAGAAATTAATTATGAACAATCAAGAATTTCAATTTAAACATTCTACCCCTTCTATTAATCTCAATAACAACTTAAAATTAAAGAACTCACAAAAACTTTTTGCTAGATCTGTAAATAATGTAACACTTTTACCTAATTCTACAAATATAATTAAATTAAGCATTCCTCAGTCACTTCAGCAAGAAACACAAATTATTTTTAATCCTATTTCTTCTAAATTACAATATATAATGCAAGATTCTTTGCACACACTGACGCATGAAAACTCTATCTACTCCATAGTCGAAAATCCCTTAGATACCAAAATTATTATTCGAAAGAACTCTAAAATGGGGACTTTGCACATTTTTAAGGAGGATTCAGTTATACAGCATACAGAGGATCAACACTTTCAAATAAACAGCTTAAATTTAACTGAAGTTTTAAAATTAAGACAGGAGGAACTAACAGAAGAGGATTTTGACTTAAGTCACCTCAATGAGACAGATAAAAAAGATATGCTTCAAATGTTAATGCAAAATTTTAGAATTTTTTCCAAATCATACAAAACTTTAGGCTCAACAGATGCTGTAGTTCCTGAATTTAAATTACTTCACAACTTTCCTATCTCCACCAAACCATATCCTATTCCGAAAATAGCCAAAGATTTTGCACAAAAAGAAATTGCAGATTTATTAGATGCAGGAATCATTGAAAATTCTAGAAGTTCATACAATTTTCCAATTTTATTTGTTAAGAAGAAAGCTAATCCAAACAATAAGCAAGAAAAATTAAAATTTCGCATGGTGGTAGATTACAGATTACTGAACTGTATAACTGAATCATTCAAAATTTGCCTTCCAAAAATTTCTGACATATTACATAACATTTCAGGCAAGAATTTTTATTGTGTTTTAGATTTAAAGTCTGCATTTTTCCAAATTCAACTTAGAGAATCTGACAGGGAAAAATTAGCATTTTGTTGTGAACTGGGAAATTTTCAGCCAACCAGATTACTTTTTGGCAGCAAAAATAGCACTTCCTATTTTCATACTTTAATATCAAAATGTATAAACGATTTAAAAGGCCCTAACGTACAATTTTTTCTCGACGACATCATAATAGCAGCTGACACTATTCCACATTTAAAAATAATTCTTCAGAAAGTTTTCGACAGATTGGCAAAATTTAACTTAACTTTGGATCCTCATAAAATTCAATTGTGTAAAACAAAAATCAACTACTTAGGCTTTTCAGTAAATAAAGATGGCTTTTCACCTTCTGAGGATAATATCAATAAAGTCAATAAATTTCCAATTCCCAAAAATTTGAAGCAGACACAGACCTTTCTAGGAATGCTGAACTATTTTCGACATTTAATTTTCAATTATGCAGAGATAGTCGAACCTCTCGTGAACTTAACTAGAAAGAACGTTCCGTTTGTCTGGACTGAACAGTGTCAGGAGGCCTTTGATAAAATACAAAAAATCATTTTGAGTAAACCCACTATAAAAAATTTTGATGAAAATAGGGAATGTTATTTAGTGTGCGACGCCTCAAAAATTGCCGTTTGTGGAATTCTTATGCAAAAAGATGATGGACATTTTTTTCCTGTTGAATTTTTTTCCAAACAACTTTCAGAGTCAGAGTCAAGGTATCCTTCTTTAAGGCGAGAGCTCTTTGCAATTTATTTATCTTGCAAGCATTTTCATGAACAATTATTTGGGAGAAAATTTACAATACTGACGGATGCCAAACCGTTAACTTTTCACCTCAATTTAGAGAAACAACCTGAAGTGGTGGCCAGATGGCTATTATACTTACAACAATTTGATTACAACATTCAACATATACCTGGATTTAAGAATCCAGCTGACTTTCTTTCAAGAGTTTTAGGTGAAAATTTAAACGTAAATAATGTAAACATTTTTGAAAACAAAACTGATCTATCAAAGGAAACCATTCTAAAAGAACAACTTAAAGATGAGAAAATTACTAAAATAATTCAGGACATTAAAGAAAATAATAAAAAAATTAAACAGCAATATTTCATAGATTCTCATTCGCAACTACTAATGATTAAGTTAAAACCAAAAAATAAACATAAAAAAGATAAGTCAATAAAAAATAAAATTGTAATTCCAAGAGTTCTAATCAAGACCTGCTTAGAATCAGCTCATGCTCCTCACTTTGGCACTGCAAGGACTTATGAACTGCTGAGCCAAAATTTTTTTTGGAAGGGCATGTTTGCTGACACAAAAAATTATTGTGAAAACTGTGCAAAATGTCTTGAAAATAAACCAAAGCCAAGGAACACCATTTCAGAGTTTGTTTCTAAAACTCATCTAGCTCCAGGAGAAATGATAGCAATAGATATTGTAGGAAAATTACCAAGATCCATTGATGGAAAATTTTATATATTAAGCATTTCTGACCATTATTCTCGTTTTCTTGAATTAATTCCCATTTCAAATTTCACTTCTAATATAATAATTAAACATCTACAGGAATATTTCTCAAGGTTTGGTATCCCGAAGATATTACTTACAGATAATGGCACAAACTTTTGCTCAAACGAATTTGAAAATTTTATGAAAGAAGCAAAAATTGAACATAGAAAGTCTTCAATATATCACCCACGTAGCAATGGATTAATTGAACGCGCCCATAAATCTTTAAAAATGAGTGTTGCAGCCATTTCAGAAAGAATTTGTGACTGGACAACCAGTCTATTATTCTTTAAACTTCACTACAACAACACCACACATGCTGTTACACAATACTCTCCAGCTGAAATATTCTTTGGACGCAAACTCAACCTGCCTATAGATGCTTTTAATGAACCAAAATATACCTTTGAATTTAATAAATATGTAGAAACTGTAAAACTAATAGCTAAAGAAATACAGCAAAATGTCAAAATTAATGAAGAAAATTATTTCAAAGTTCATAGTAAATATGTAAGAGGAAGGAAAAAGCCAGATGTCAAATTGGGTGACAAAGTATTTTTAGAGGAATTTATAGCACCAGGTGCTCTTCAAAAGAAATACAATGGACCTTGGGAAGTCAAAAAGATTCTAAGAAATGATAATTTAATAATTCAAAAAGTTGAAAATGGAACACCAAGAGAAAGGAAAGTCCATGTCAGTAAAATATTTGTGCAAAAACCTCTCAACCCTAACTTCCAAAATGAAACAACTTCATTTTAGTGGACAGCTCTTTTCTGAATATCAGAACACAAAAAAAAAAAAAAAAAAAAAAAAATTGTAAAAAGAATTTTCTTTTTCCTCTATTTATGGTTTACCAGGGCTCTCTGGGGCGTCAATGATCTGAAATTGATCACTTCAATTCACTGCAATCCAAGTTATGTAAGGCTGGTCCTATAGCTGGGATTCTTCAGAGCGGTCTGGTGAAGACATAAAATTAATTTTTTCTTACATTTCATGGGCATGCTCTTTAAAATAAGAAAACAAATAATAATAAGAAGAATTAAATCAAGTTGTTCTGTATGTTCATAGGCTGTCAGGAAAAATTTGACATCTTGGTACTTTTTCATTTCTCATAACCAAATCAAGCTATTTTTTCTCTCATTGATACATGAAAATACTTATATGGCAAGGGAAAAATTGCCACATGAGTCACTTATTGCTGTGTATGTGAAAGAATTTGATGTGAATACTTGAGTCAATTGTACATATTTTTTTTTGAGGGGTATGTTATTTGCAAATATTAGGTTTCAATTCAATGCATTTGTGTATATATATATAAAATTTCTTTTTCTACTTTGCATTCATTTTCATACAACAAATTCATATATATAGTGTATATTGCATGTTGTGTAAATTTATCCCAGGCACGCCTTTTCTCTCGTTGGAGGGGAAGGATGTTACATAAAAATGTAACACTCTTAGCAGATGTCAACAACACACATGTGTATGTAAACAACACAACTCTTTGCCACTCACGGGAAGAGAAATATTTAACCGTCATCAATCGCGCCTTGCGAACGTCCCCAGTCTGTGAAACGCTACGTCATAGGAGAAACTGGTTCTCCGTATCTCCGATCAGCAGAGGTCGAAAGGAATGACTCCGAGAAGAAAGAGGAAAATTTCCTCACGCGTAGTGTGGCAACAGTTTTTAAAAATAAGTCCGTTGAGAGACGCCAAGAATCAGTGGAGAAAAAGTTGTGATGTGAGAACGTACGTGTTGCGGAGGGGCTCCCCATTCCATTGTTAGGCTTCGAGCCATTTTGCAGCGTGGGGAGCCCCAGGCTAATCTTCTGTCAAGTTCTAAATGGAAAATTCAAGAAATAATTTTGACACCTGGGGCTCTATTCTGCCACGTACGTTTAAGCGAACGTTCGGATGTGTGACATCATATTGACGTCATTCGTAACCATCTACCGTATGTTGGTATTCTGCAAGGTACGCTAGAGCTTTAGGTGCGGATTCTAACTTCCGTATGTTTACATTCTAGCATACGTTTCAACCCGCCAAGAAAATCGTGGCGTTAGAGAATCCGTACGCTGAAAATGCTTGAAATCAAAAGGGCGGCAGCTGCTTTGCAGATGTTATTTTATCAGCGTGATAGAAGAGCGCGAAGAGGCATGAAGGGATAGGAAATTATATTAATAGGATGAAAAAATATTTTAACATAGGAAGAGGGAAATTTTACAAGATAACAACTCATTAATTTTTACTTCAAAGGTATTGAAAATTGCTATTCGGTGTTAAAATGAGCTAAATTTTTAGAAATACGAAGTGAAATATAGCTGCTGCTATTGTAAAAATTAAGTAGGTGCGTCTTTAAATATGATGGCTCCTTACGCATACTTTAAATTAAAGTGTACGTCAGGCCAGTAGCCAGCGAGGGATAAAATTACGGGCAGTTCCCTCCCAGAAAAGAATCCTCAGCATACTTTTAAAACTCAAGCCGCCCGTTTGAAAGCCCAGAGGATTTTTCTCAGTGCCGTATTCGAGGGGGGGGGGGCGAGGGGCCCTGGTCACCCTCAGAAAATGTAAAATAATTATAAAAATCAGCTATTTTAAAACATTTATATTAACTATTCTAAAAAAAATTAAAATCCCTCCCCCCCTCTCCCGAAGTATAAACCTATATGCGCCGCTGATTTTGGTGACCGGTTTGCCAACATACCAATCTTCTAGATTGCTTTTACAGTACATCATATTTGTATTATTTCTAGTGTTAAAAAATACTACAAATTAAATATTGAGTGCTTAATACATTTTGTCATGTGAAATATAAAATTTGCTGAAGAGTGTTTATTATTTTGGTTTGTCTGTCTGTCCGTCAGTGTTCTAACTGATGTAAATACAGAGGCTGTTTACACTTTTTTAGAGCGTTTTGAGGCCGGATATAGTTTATATGCTTAAAATATGACTATCTTTTAAATGTTCAATCCGATAGCCCTTTTTCTTGACCATAAATCTACATCGTGATTCCATGATAGATGGGCATTTATAAAAAATTCCATTGCTTTTTATTTCACTTTCACAATTTTCTAGAATCATAGTACATTTGGGCGCTCCTGTAAAGGAACTACAAATAATAGAGGCGCTATGAAGAGCTCTGCTTTGTAATTCTTAATAAAATATAACAATTTTGTTCCATTTGACCATTTGATTGATCGGTTTTGCAATTAAGTCAAAGTTACACTAGAGCTATCTGTAAAGGGGGGTTGGTTTGTCTTGGGTGAAAAGCTTTTTAGGAGGTTCAAATGCGTATTCACGTTACATCTGGAGAAACCGCCCAAGACTCAAGACAGTTGTTCGACAGCCACGCGGTAGGTCAGAACCATGGACTTATACACTTCAGTCATCTACTATGTTTAGTGTCTTATCCATTCGGCCATAGTCGGATTTTCTTTTGTTTGAAATAGCCGAATGTCCCTAAAATAAGCTTTAAAGAATGACTGCCCATAGAGCAAAATGTATTCATTTATTTTGAGTGCTCCTGTAAAAGCTCTATGAATTCTACATACAAGAGTTTCAATACCGTACATGGCGCAGTGCATAGGGATAACATATAGAACTTCGTAGTGGTCGGTGAATATTTACGGCTGTTAGCACACGGACAGGCGGATAGAACAGATTGATAGAACTGAAATTATAATCACTTTTCAGTTTTGTTGGAAAGCATTAAAACATATTAGAATCACTAACAATAGTTAAGATATTACGGAAATTTTATAATGAAAATTAAGTCAACCACAAAAACTTGCGCGTGTTCAGGACTTTTTGCCTGCATTGTAATTTTATTAACATACGCAATGAAATTAGTAAAAACAATAATGAAATAGCCAGAGATGTGCTTTCGTAATACTTTAAGGATCTCCGAGGCGGGAAGGGAGGAGAAAAAAACAATTGAAAATACATAGCCATCCTGGGATACTGCCTCCATCTAGTCGAATCGCCTGGCTGCGGGCCTGTCATTCGTAAACGATTGGTATATATAACTTTCCTCTTCGAAAATGCAAGTGTCTTTTTTTCCGGAGCTGAGCTGTACAATAGGTGTATTTTATGTTATTTAAAATTACTTATTTGTATCATGCAGTTTAACAAAACGTTATTATCACCTTCAAAAATGTTCTATATTTATAACATAAATAAACCGTTTATAGATGTTTTTTTTTTTTTTTTTTTTTTTATTTTGTTCTTGTTGTTAATCTCACATTCATCAAACTTCGCAAACTGAAAATTCGTTTCTAAAGGAAGTTTTAACAGTTTTCAAAGCAGGTAACTAAAGTTCGAACTTCAGTGTTATCCAAATACATTTTCACTCAAGAAGAATGCTAATGATCTATATTTACAAATAAAATAATATAAAAAAATAAATAAAGAGAAAATTAAAAGTACAAAAGATTTTGAGCTGTCAGAAAATATCTTTCATAAAATGACAGACGAATTTCACAATTAACTATTAAACTAAACTTTTATCCTTAAATTAAAAATATATTGATTTGCCTTGGGGGGGGGGAAATATGACATAAGTTGGTATTTACAAAAGTGTAACTTTTTATAAATGAAAGAGATGAATTTTTTCCTTAAACGAGACTTATTTTCTCTTTGCATTTTAATCAATTTAATTATTAATTGACAGAAATGAAATCACTTACCTAGAGTTTACTTTTAACTGCAAGGTTCTTTAATCTATAATATATATATATATATATATAACTAAGTAGCCACACACCAGCAGAATTCCAAACATGAAGCAGAATTAAATTAATATCTGCTCCAACGATCAGAATCCAGCTAGTAAATACTACACCATACACATGCAGTTGCGAATTTCTAAGTAGGCTAACAAGGCTATAACCTACAAAGACAATAAAGTAGACTATGCTTTCGTTCTGCCTATAGGTAGCCCTTTTGATCAAGCAGCAAATGTATGAATTCGTCTCTGACACCGTATGTTCCTACCTATGAAAAAATTTTAATAAAAAAAGATTATCTAGCTTAACTAAGCACACATTATATAATACTGAAACACAACATGCTACATGACACTTATGTTTTAGTCCTTTAAAAATATGTTTAGAAAATAAAATTTAAGAATTCTACTATATAGCTTATCTTACAAATAATGAAGAGATGAGAAACATACATACCATGGTACTTGAGCAGTTTTAAGAAATAGATATGTATATGTACGTACGAGTGATATACTGTATATTTAAAAAACATAAGGTGAATAAACAATTTTAATCTTTTGAAGTTCACAAAAAATAATCAAACTACAGGCAAACTTGCAATGATAATAAGCAATCTATAGTTATATTCAATACAAGTTACATATTTAGAATTCTCAAATGAGGTCCATTCTATGAAAAAGAACACCTTGACACAGAGTTTAACAGTAACTATGCATTTAAATAATCTAGCACCCATTACAAAATTAAATACCATAATTATAAAGAAAATACATTAAATAAAGTTTTTATTGTTGAAAAAAATCGCTTCAAAGTATAAATATTGTCTTCGCTGATCAGATCGCTATTTATAAAACATGATTAATCCATTATATAACAAGTAATCATGTAAAATGATATATAAAACATTCCAGAATACACAATAAATTCATAAATAATTTATGAAACAAAAGTAATAAACATTTTGTTGTTATTTGTGTTCAACTATATTCATTATCAAGTTAAAAAACACAAAAATATAATACAACACTAGTATAGGACTAATAAATGCCTGCATTACGGGTACATAATGTTTATTTACGTTCTCAGATCGTTAGGCTTAGACGATTTCAACTATTATCAAAGAATTAATTATATTTATAGTCATTCAATTTACTTTAAATTCATACAAAAGTTAAAACTTACTGCACTGTAGTTGAAAATGAGGTGAAATGCCTTATTTTTGTCGAATATTAAAGTTATCAAACAATTAAAAAACCTTTTGGGAAATCAACAGGGAAATAAGTTTGCTTGGAGTACGCAGAACCCGGCTGTAACTTATCACTTCGACAGTTTACAAGTTTTCACTGCTTTCCGAAAATCGTCTGCCGAATTTTTATTGGCTATAATCAATAGGAAGTGACGTAAAAATCATCACTCTTGTTTGTGTGACATCGACGTTTTGGGACGAACAGTTTGGAATTTGCTCCGCCTTCCGCACGCTGTGGTCTGTTTCGAACGTTCGTTTGGAGGGCTTCCAGAATACCAATTTTTCGAACGTTCGTTAACTAGGATGCGGCACGGATAAGTTTTGGATGACGTCACAAATCCGAACGTTCGCTTTAACGTACGTGGCAGAATAGAGCCCCTTGTGAACTGTCGAAGTGATAAGTTACAGCCGGGCTCTGGGTACTCCAAGCAAACTTATTTCCATGTTGATTTCCCAAAAGGTTTTTTAATTGTTTGATAACTTTAATATTCGACAAAAATAAGGCATTTCACCTCATTTTCAACTACAGTACAGTAAGTTTTAACTCTTGTATGAATTTAAAGTAAATTGAATGACTATAATTAATTCTTTGATAATAGTTGAAATCGTCTAAGCCTAACGATCTGAGAACATAAATAAACATCATGTACCCGTAATGTAGGCATTTATTAGTCCTATACTAGTGTTGTATTATATTTTTGTGTTTTTTAACTTGATAATGAATATAGTTGAACACAAATAACAACAAAATGTGTATTACTTTTGTTTCATAAATTATTTATGAATTTATTGTGTATTTTGGAATGTTTTATGTATCATTTTACATGATTACTTGTTATATAATGGATTAATCATGTTTTATAAATAGCGATCTGATCAGCGAAGACAATATTTATACATTGAAGCGATTTTTTTCAACAATAAAAACTTTATTTAATGTATTTTCTTTATAATAATGGTATTTAATTTTGTAATGGGGCTAGATTATTTAAATGCATAATTACTGTAAACTCTCTGTCAAAGGGTTCTTTTTCATAGAATGGACCTCATTTGAGAATTCTAAATATGTAATTTATATTGACTATAACTATAGATTACTTATTACCATTGCAATTTTGCCTGTAGTTTGATTGTTTTTTGTGAACTTCAAAAGATTAAAATTGTTTATTCACCTTATGTTTTTTAAACATACAGTATATCACTCGTACGTACATATACATATCTATTTCTTAAAACTGCTCAAGTACCATAGTATGTATGTTTCTCATCTCTTCATTATTTGTAAGATAAGCTATATAGTAGAATTCTTAAATTTTATTTTCTAAACATATTTTTAAAGGACTAAAACATAAGTGTCATGTAGCAGGTTGTTTTTCAGTATTATATAATGTGTACTTAGTTAAGCTAGATAATCTTTTTTTATTAAAATTCTTTCATGGGTAGGAACATTCGGTGTCAGAGACGAATTCATAAATTCGCTGCTTGAACAAAAGGCCTACCTATAGGCAGAACCAAAGCGTCGTCTACTTTACTGTCTTTGTAGGTTATAGCCTTGTTAGCCTACTTAGAAATTCGCAACTGCATGTGTATGGTGTAGTATTTACTAGCTGGATTCTGATCGTTGGAGCAGATATTAATTTAATTCTGCTTCATGTTTGGAATTCTGCTGGTGTATGGCTACTTAGTTATATATATTATAGATTAAAGAACCTTGCAGTTAAAAGTAAACTCTAGGTAAGTGATTTCATTACTGTCAATTAATAATTAAATTGATTAAAATACAAAGATAATAAGTCTCGTTTAAGAAAAAAAATCATCTCTTTCATTTATAAAAAGTTACACTTTTGTAAATACCAACTTATGTCATATTTCCCCCCCCCCCCAAGGCAAATCAATATATTTTTAATTTAAGGATAAAAGTTTAGTTTAATAGTTAATCGTGAAATTCTTATGTCATTTTATGAAAGATATTTTCTGTTGTCGTTGAGGCTGTTGTCTTAGTTTTTCTGATAGCTCAAAATCTTTTGAACTTTTAATTTTCTCTTTATTTATTTTTTTATATTATTTTATTTGTAAATATAGATCATTAGCATTATTCTTGAGTGAAAATGTATTTGGATAACACTGAAGTTCGAACTTTAGTTACCTGCTTTGAAAACTGTTAAAACTTCCTTTAGAAACGAATTTTCAGTTAGCGAAGTTTGATGAATGTGAGATTAACAACAAGAGCAAAAAAAAAAAAAAATAAATAAATAAATAAATAAATAAAATTAAATTTAAAAAAAAAACATCTATAAACGGTTTATTTATGTTATAAATATAGAACATTTTTGAAGGTGATAATAACGTTATGTTAAACTGCATGATACAAATAAGTAATTTTAAATAACATGAAATACACCTATTGTACAACTCCGGAAAAAAAGGCACTTGCAATTTCGAAGAGGAATGTTATATATACCAATCGCTTACGAATGACAGGCCCGTAGCCAGGCGATTCGACTAGATGGAGGCAGTATCCCAGGATGGCTATCTATTTTCAATTGTTTTTTTCTCCTCCCTTCCCGCCTCGGAGATCCTTAAAGTGTTACAAAAGCACATCTCTGGCTATTTCATTTACTTTATTGTTTCTACTAATTTAATTGCGTATGTTAATAAAATTACAATGCAGGCAAAAAGTCCTGAACACGCGCAAGTTTTTGTGGTTGACTTAATTTTCATTATAAAATTTCCGTAATATCTTAACTATTGTTAGTGATTCTAAAATGTTTTAACGCTTTCCAACAAAGCTGAAAAGTAATTATAATTTCAGTTCTGTCAATCTGTTCTATCCGTCTGTCCGTGTGCTAACAGACGTAAATATTCATCGACCACTACGAAGTTCTATATGTTATCCCTATGCACTGCGCCATGTACGGTATTGAAAATCGTGTATGTAGAATTCATAGAGCACTCAAAATAAATGAATACATTTTGCTCTATGGGCAGTCATTCTTTAAAGCTTATTTTAGTGACATTCGGCTATTTCAAACAAATGAAAAGCCGAGTATGGCCAAATGGATAAGACACTAAACATAGTAGATGGCTGAAGTGTATAAGTCCAGGGTTCTGGCCTACCGCGTGGCTGTCGAACTGTCTTGAGTCTTGGGCGGTTTCTTCAGATGTAACGTGAATACGCATTTGAACCTCCTAAAAAGCTTTTCACCCAAGACAAACCAACCCCCTTTATAGATAGCTCTAGTGTAGCTTTGACTTAATTGCAAAACCGATCAATCAAATGGTCAAATGGAGCAAAATTGTTATGTGTTATTAAGAATTACAAAGCAGAGCTCTTCATAGCGCCTCTATTATTTGTAGTTCCTTTACAGGAGCGCCCAAATGTACTATGATTCTAGAAAATTGTGAAAGTGAAATAAAAAACAATGGAAATTTTTATAAATGCCCATCTATCATGGAATCACGATGTAGATTTATGGTCAAGAAAAAGGGCTATCGGATTGAACATTTAAAAAATAGTCTATTTTAAGCATATAAACTATATCCGGCCTCAAAACGCTCTAAAAAAGTGTAAACACCTTCTGTATTTACATCAGTTAGAGCACTGACGGACAGACAGACAAACCAAAATCATAAACACTCTTCAGCAAATTTTATATTTCACATGACAAAATGTATTAAGCACTCAATGTTTAATTTGTAGTATTTTTTAACACTAGAAACAATACAAATATGATGTACTGTAAAAGCAATCTAGAAGATTGGTATGTTGGCAAACCGGTCACCAAAATCAGCGACGCACATAGGTTTATACTTTGGGAGAGGGGGGGGGGATTTTAATTTTTTTTAAAGAATAGTTAATATAAATGTTTTAAAATAGCTGAATTTTATAATTACACTCATGTCCATAAATTAAGGATAATGAAGTTCAGGCAAAGAAAGAGAAAGAAGCAAAACAAATTTGACTTATTTGTAAAGTCTATTTATTAAACAAAAAGTAAAGAGCAAAAAAGATGCTATATGTTTGACATAATTAATAAAAATTGCAAGTTTTACTCCCTTGACCAAATTTCAAAAAAGAACCTATTTACAAAAAAAAGTATAACATGGTTAGTAGGATGGTTAATACGGAGTATGTCTCCCGGACGATGCAATACAGGCCTGACAACGCCTAGGCATGCCGAGTATCAAATGATCAATCTGATCTTGGGGAGTATTACACCACTCATCAAGCAATGCACTCCGAAGTTTCCGGTAGACAGGTGGGAGGGGGTTGACGGGCTGCAATTCGTCGGCCAAGCATATCCCACACATGCTCTATTGGATTCAAGTCCGGTGAGTATGCTGGCCAATGCATACGGGTGATATCCTCCGATTGAAGGCATTCGTCTACAATGTTTGCACGGTGAGGACGGGCGTTGTCATCCATAAACACAAATTCAGCACCCATGGAGCCCCGAAACAAACGTACATGTTGTTCCAGAATGACATCCCGATAGATGTGGCCTGTCATCGTTACACTCTGAACATGCAGGTCAGTTCTGGAACCAAGAATAATTCCTCCCCAAACGAGCCATCCTGCACCACCGTAACGGTGTCTTTCAATGGTGTTCTCTTGGTGGTAACCAACTGGCGCTCTCCAGATGAATGTCCGGCGAGAATCAGACTCCAAACTAAACCTGGACTCGTCGGAAAACATCACACAAGACCACTGTTGCGGTGTCCACAATGCATGCTCTCTACTCCAGGTTAATCGCAGGCGACAGTGAGTTGCGGTAAGTGGAACACATCTGACAGGCCTACGAGCATATAGACCAATGTGCCCTAAGCGTCTGTACACGGTCTGCCTTGAAACTATCGTACCGGTAGCTGAAGAAAGCTGACGAGACAGGTCTGATGCTGTACTCCGTCTGTTTTTTTTGGCAGTAACTGAAAAATAGCGGTCCTCATTCGGCGTTGTAACTCGGGGCGACCTGTGCTGTAACGTCTACTCACATTACCATCATCTTACAATCGTTGCCAAAGCCTGGAGATGACACTCTGGGCGATTCCAAGTTCCTCGGATACTTCCAGCTCGGTACGTCCACATTCCAGTCGTCCGATAATTCTGCCACGTAAAACATCATCCAAATGCCTCCTTTGTGCCATAACTATGCGGTTTTTGCACTGAAAGGCTTTCACAGCGCTTGTGAACAATTTTACTTCTTTGCCACCATTCCTTATATACCCCTCTCTTACACTCTCGTCATTGTGACTAGAGACCCTAATTGTGACGTACCATCTCTAATTGTGACGTACCATCCACGCCGTCTGGTGGTTTCCTGTAATTTGCATATTCTTCTTCAAGATGTGTGTGATCATTCCACAGGTGAAATTTTTATTTTAGAGATCAATTTCTGTGTGATTCTGAATTATCCTTAATTTATGGACATGAGTGTATTTTACATTTTCTGAGGGCGCCCAGGCCCCCCTCTCGAATACGGCACTGAGAAAACGGCTTGAGTTTTAAAAGTATGCTGAAAATGCACAATCTGTCGTATGTACTTCAGTAATGGTAAAACAAGATTTTTAAAATGCTTAATTTTTTCAAACTGATTCTTTCATTTATTAAAATCACTTTTCTGTCAATTTTTCGAATTCGGGATAAGCGTTTAATTTACGGGGGGGGGGATTCCTTTCTGGGAGGGAACTGCCCGTAATTTTATCCCTCGCTGGCTATTAGCCTGACGTACACTTTAATTTAAAGTATGCGTAAGGAGCCATCATATTTAAAGACGCACCTACTTAATTTTTACAATAGCAGCAGCTATATTTCACTTCGTATTTCTAAAAATTTAGCTCATTTTAACACTGAATAGCAATTTTCAATACCTTTGAAGTAAAAATTAATGAGTTGTTATCTTGTAAAATTTCACTCTTCCTATGTTAAAATATTTTTTCATCCTATTAATATAATATCCTATCCCTTCATGCCTTTTCGCGCTCTTCTATCACGCTGATAAAATAACATCTACAAAGCAGCTGCCGCCCTTTTGATTTGAAGCATTTTCAGCGTACGGATTCTCTAACGCCACGATTTTCTTGGCGGGTTGAAACGTATGCTAGAATGTAAACATACGGAAGTTAGAATCCGCACCTAAAGCTCTACCGTACCTTGCAGAATACCAACATACGGTAGATGGTTACGAATGACGTCAATATGATGTCACACATCCGAACGTTAGCTTAAACGTACGTGGCAGAATAGAGCCCCTGAATTTTATTCAACCTCAAAAAGACTGAAGTGTTTGTTCAAAGAAATTTCGTATTTTCCTGTTTTGAGGCAAAACGACAATTGTGAATGAAACACTGATCTTAAAAGAAAGTGAGCGTCACGTGTCAACCTACAAATCAACGATGTGTGCTTCAACTATTGTGAAGATTTACGCAAATCCAAAAAATTAATATAGATGATATCAAATGAGCGTCACTCATCAACATATAATTAACGACATGTACGTGAAATATTGTGAAGATTTCTGCAAATCCCAAAAATTAACATAGATGATATGTAGCATCGTGCCATAGTGATTTTGTTTAAAATTGTGTATTGTGTGTGTAGTATTAAAGGTGTCTTTTATAAGACTTTCACACGAACTTTCAATGGAACTTAGAAACTGATTCGCATTGAGTGTAAAGTTCAAAGGACTTTTCTACAAGATTCTCATAAGAACTGTTAATGAAAATTCAGAACTGATTCGTCTCCTAGATAATGTGAAAGCTGCAAGAAACAGTGATTTATATAATTTCTTCGTTGAGTATCTGCTATTCCAGAACTGGGTAAATATTATGTGAAATTCATAACTGGCATATTTTGAGAGTAATTTCGTATCCCATACTTTTAAATGTAATATATGTTCACATTTTATACTTCAGAAGTTTCTAGTTAAAGTATGTTGGTTGAATTTTTAAATTCTGAAGTGATATCAATTTGATATTTTAAATTGATAATATGCCCATTGAGTTTTTTTTATTTTTAGTCAACTAAGGTTTAATTTTTTACTAATCTGTTCTTTGGACAAATTAAAATGAAAATCTTAATTGGCATGTTATCTCAGTGTGTGATAATTGAATCTCATTGTAGTCCACCAATTATTTAATTTCTAAAACTCAACTAACCAGACTTTTAACATATTTCAGTTTGGGACAATTTTAATGATTTTCAATTATCACAGAGCACAAATAAGTGCTTGAGTATTATGACTTTTGCTTGAAGGTGTATTGGTTTTCAGTTTTTTTAATTCCTATGTTAGTGTCAGGTATCAGAAATTGAAGTGAAATTTTGAATTGTTTAGCATGTAGGGATCTCATATTTGAATGTTACACCTATTTAGCCAAGAAATTATTTAATGTTTTTATCATTCATAATGATCAATAAAAACAAAGCTCAAAATTTGAATTGCTTTATTTGAGTTAGTGAATTTTAGATAAATTTTACTTTTCAGCTTTTATCACATATAGGTTCTGAGTGTTTATTCCTTACCAGGTGAGTGTAAACAAAATAAGTTATTTTTATCTCTCACAATTCAGGTTTTTAATGCCTAGGCGGCAAACTGCATTGTACTTTTTTCTGATCTGAAATTTTGCTCAGAATAATTTTTACCTCTCACATTTTACACCCTATCGATCATGGCAGTTAAGGTTTTCAATAGCTACCCCTTAACAATATATATACCTTATATATATATATATATATATATATATATATATATATATATATATACCTATTATATATATATATATACCTTCTTGAACAAATTTTAGCATATTTTTGCTTCCAGTAACTGTCTAGATTGTAGGTTTAAAATGATTTAAAACTCATTTCTTAAAATGCAAAATGTAAATGCCTTAAAATGTTATTCTAATTAATGGTTAATTAGTTTTATTATAATAGTTTTAATAATTGTATTTATACTATTATTGATATTGCAAAGATTATTGTCCCTCACCAACTGTGATTGAAACATATTTGTAAACCTTTAGTAAGAAAATCTGAAACTTTCTACATCATCTCATTAATATATGGGGAATATTTTACTTATTGGGAATTTTTGTAAGAGGGCTGTATAAAAAATAAAAGTTTGTATTTACTTACATTTGATTTCCTGAAAATTTTATTCGATATCATAAAATAACTATGTAATTCATTCAATATGTCTTAGATCAACATTTAAAGAAGTAAACCATAGGCCACTGTTTTTAAGACACCCTCGATTATAGGGATTGGAAGTAATTATGTTTTTTATTTAATATTAAAAATATTAAACTTTTTACTTTCAATATAAATGATCATAAAAGTTATTTAGGTTTTGTGGTTAAGGCAGATCTATACAAGGGTTGTCTGCTTAATTATACATGCCTTGGGCGGTGGACTTTTTGAGGGGTTCTAACCCGAATTCACGTTGCAGCTGGAGAAAACGGCCGCGTGGTAGGCCAGAACCCTAGACCTATGCACTTCAGCCGTTTACTAATTGTATGAAATTAGTAAAAATTATTTATACTACAATGTAAAAGGTACTTGATTATTTTTTTTCTTAGATAAATTTATATCTTATAAAGCTCTCTTCTTTATAAAATTTATAGCTTATTAAACTTTTAAGATAAACTGAAAAAAACTTCCTGAAATACCCAAGAACGATGGATTATAAATATTTAGAAGGATAACTTATCAAATATTGAACTTCATATATGAATATAATACAGCAAGATAAAAAAGCATGCAAAAAATCTATTATAACGATTAATATAACTTGATGTAAAACTTTGAGAGTATTACTAACAAAAGGGAAAATCCTATTCACTTTCGCTCAACAAATAAAACATTTTTGCATAAAATACTCTGTATTGCACTAAAAAATTAAATAAAAAATGAATAAAGATTTCAAAGAAACACTAAGGTTTAGAAAACATTTAAAACCACAACCTGTTGGAAATGAGAAAAATTGTTTAAACGAAGTGCTTAAAAAGTAAACGTGTTTAAATTAAGCTAATCTGACAGTGAATAGTTTCTTTTAAATAATATTTCCTCAAGACGCAGATTGGAGTTTTTTTTTTTTTTTTTTTTTTTTTTTTTTTAAATGGAACAGTTAAAATGACCCGTCAAATAAATGTTTAATATAAAAGTTTTGGGGACAGAGAGGGGACACGTGTCCCCTCGATTTCTACTCTTAAAACACTTAGGAAAAGTTTAGCTTTCTAAAGAAGAATCATCACCGCTCCTATACCTAATGAAAATTTGGAGGGGCGCATGAAAGATTTGAGGGGTCACATATCGAAATAACAGCAGAAAAGGTTAATTTCTTTTAATTTTTAAAACAAATGTTCGTTTAAAAATAAGATAACGTGTTCTTCTAATAATTCCCAAACAAAGTCATCCGTATTTGAATTCCTGTATTCGCATTCGAGAAAGAAATGATCCGTTTCATTTTTGTATTCTCCGATATGAGAAAGAAATGATCCGTTTAATATCCGTATCCACGGATATAAAAAAAAAAAAACTATTTGTTTTCATATCCGTATCCGGGCACTCTTTCCTTTCTAACAAAATAGCTGGGCAACAGGTATCAGGAACGTTTCTCCCCCCGCACTTCTTGTGTCCCTGACCAACGCGGCGATCTTTTAGAAACCTAATTTTTAACTGATCCGCCAGCTCCCGTGGAGGACGGTAGAGGAACTCCCCTTCAAGATGGGGGTAGACACTTTTTATACCAAATGGCGTATACACCTCAAATACACATGACATTGGTGTAAATTGACATGTAAGATAGGGGAGAGGGCAAAATTTTTTGGCATGTAACATTGCGAGGGCAAAATGTTTCCTATTGTAGAAAATATTTTCATATAGGTGAAACTCTGAATTTTCTTGAAATTTTTGAGGGGGCAATAGCCCTCCTTTCTCTTAGTAAGTTACGCCAATGAAATAAAGGATGAGGAGCTTCTATGACAATAACAATCACTGTCGTAACAATAGCGGAGTCCAGAACGGACCAAAGCCACGGTCCCTAGTCTGGAGGGGGAGCCCTTCCCGAATAGAAAGTCCGAAAAAGGGAATTACAACATGTTGGTTGAGCTTCTTTACATTGAGGAAGGACCCCACCCAATGAATTGGCCATGGGCCTTAACGTTATAGTTACGCCACTGATGATAGTGCATGCTTTGCAACTGCATAATTCGAAAATAAAATTTTACTGAGTGACAGTTGGGGTTTGTTATGTAGTATGTGAAATCTCAAGCACCCACAGAAAAGTTTTCGTGGGTGCTGAACACTTGCATGTATTTAAACACGCTTGAACCCAAAGAACGAGAAAAAACGATACATTGGAGAGCGATCCGTTTGCATCGAAACCTACCGGTATTTCCCCAAAAGTTCTCTTTATGTAGTCTTTTTTCTGTGTAGTCTTTTTTCTTGTCTTCGTTGTGTTTATAACCTGCACTATACACGATTACAGAAACAGATTAGAATGTTTGCTGAAAGCTCAATAGCAACTTAAAGGGGAGTTGATAAAAACCAACACCAGATTTTCAAATTAGTCGCCTGGAGCAAGGTACAAGTAGCCAAAACTTGAAAATACTATGAAAATGACGTTTTTTGGTTCAAAAAGTCGCCTAATCTTTAAATTACTTGCAAAAGTCACATTACAGAAAGGACAACGTGTGTACATTAAAAACAGTGAAAGTCAAAATTTACCTGTAATATTTTCCCGATTGTTTAAAAACTGTAAAATCCACTTGCTGTATCCTTAACCAGTAAGACTTCACTGTCGAAGCAAATGTTATTATGAATATTATTGCTCCTAACAGAGAAATCTCACTGGTCAATACTAATTAACCTTCTCGAAAGGTCTATAACGAGCGTACCTAAAAAGCGTACTTCATACGTATTTCATCAGATGTAATTGGCCTCCCGCTCAACGTTTCAAGATTTGCGAAACGAAATGACACATCAAAAGAAAAGAGGGTTACTATACTTATTGGACATGAAAACGCACCAGTTCCCTTTTAATGAAACTCGCATATTTTCAAAGCAGCTAACTGGAGACCCTCTCCCCCCCAAACACACACTAATATTAACTTCGCGTTTTAGAAATATTTTATATGTATTATATTTATATATATATATGTAACATTACAAGTCAACAGCCTATGAAAATCCCATATTTCTGGAACTACGCAGTTTATTTCAGTTTGAACAAAGAAATTCGCGTTCAAAAACTGCAATTAATACACGGTCCCTTGCAATTCCTTTGTAACTTTGTAGACGGTCTCGGCAGCCAGCCACATAGGCGTCTTAAAAGTCATAACAAACACTGGGAAACCCGCTGCCCAGTTTTAGCTTTTGGCCAATGGTTGCAACGCGTTCGAGGTCATGTGACATGACGTCCAAAGCTTTTATAAGGACATGCAACAGATCAGGAGCAGATTTTTTGCGTGACTGCAACTGCCTAACAAAGATGTATGGAATCATAAAATAAAATTATGTAACCGCAGTTGGAGTCCGTCTCATCCTCTTCCATCGACGGCCGCTATGGCCCAAGGATTTTCACGATCGCTCCCGGCCAGCGACGACCGGCGTCTTCTACAGCCTCAACCCATCCGGCCCGATTCCCGCAATATCGGCTCTAATCCAGAGTCCCGAGCCAGCCAGGAGGCCTCAACACCCTCGCCTTACCACCGGTTCCACGACATAACTCTCCCGTAGCGCCCGAAGGCTACATAATATATATATATATATATTAACTCTTCAGCTTAAAATATGCCGTAATAATTTATTTTACATTTCCCAGGCATCACAGCAAACTTGCATCAAACTTGATTTATCAAGTCAATAAACTTGAATTAAGCTTGAAAATTTCAAGCGTGTAAGCTTAATGCAAGCTTGAATAAAATGTTCTAGTTTACATTTGCCCAGCTTGCATTAAGCTTGTCATAGCAAGCTTGAATCAAGCTTGACATAGCAAGCTTAATTTCAAGCTTAAAAAAATTTCCTAAATACACGGGGCGCCCGTCGGCGAACTCGCCCCTCATATTTTATTTTTCCACGCATTTTCCACTCTACGCTGAAATTTCAAGTTGTTTTAATCTGTTTCCATCAATCGTGCGCGATCGAACTCGATATCTAAGGGTTGGAAAGAGAGCGTCCTAACCAGTCGGCCAACCTGAGTTA
>JAWZYV010016216.1:0-45369 GCA_038373885.1 Cheiracanthium punctorium | reverse complement strand
GCCCGTCCTCACCGTGCAAACATTGTAGACGAATGCCTTCAATCGGAGGATACCACCCGTATGCATTGGCCAGCATACTCACCGGACTTGAATCCAATAGAGCATGTGTGGGATATGCTTGGCCGACGAATTGCAGCCCGTCAACCCCCTCCCACCTGTCTACCGGAACTTCGGAGTGCATTGCTTGATGAGTGGTGTAATATTCCCCAAGATCAGATTGATCATTTGATACTCAGCATGCCTAGGCGTTGTCAGGCTTGTATTGCATCGTCCGGGAGACATACTCCGTATTAACCATCCTACTAGCCATGTTATACTGTTTTTTGTAAATAGGTTCTTTTTTGAAATTTGGTCAAGGGAGTAAAACTTGCAATTTTTATTAATTATGTCAAACATATAGCATCTTTTTTGCTCTTTACTTTTTGTTTAATAAATAAACTTTACAAATAAGTCAAATTTGTTTTGCTTCTTTCTCTTTCTTTGCCTGAACTTCATTATCCTTAATTTATGGACATGAGTGTAAGTTCCTAGACTTGTTAGAGCCTCTCGAAACCACTTAAAATTTTTATTCTGTTTTGAATTTACTTTCCAAAGAAAATCAGGATCAGATCGGGGCCATCGTGATTCTAGCGGGCCTGCTTGTGCACTCCGATGAGTCATCCAAAGAGGCCTACGGATGCTCACTTATTGGTTCCACCACATAGATACGTCATCTGACGGCCGAATCTAACCAATGAGGAAACGTCCGTAGGCCTCTTTCGGAGTGTACAAGCAGGTCCGGTAGAATCACGATGGCCCCGATCAGATACCATTCGTTACATCAACACAGGACGTTACATTACCAAAGATAAAGCCAGCGTCCTGGTTCACAGAGAGAGAAGGAGGTCAACTGTACACCACTCGGCCCCCAAATAAAAATAAGCTTTATAATTTTTGTATCTCAGAAATTTCTCACCGTATTAGATAAAGCGTAAGTCTTTATTAAACGTTGTTAGTGGCAGCAGTTATATCCCTGAAGTAAATATAGTAACGCCTCGTCATCTTCAAAAGTTAAAACATCAGAAACAGTCTTTTTCTACTGGGCTTAACAAGACATCCCGTGTCACTGCTCTCGTTTAATTTTTTCTAAGAAGGGCAAAAAAGTTTGGATCCCAGGACAACGTCTGTACGTGCATATGCGTGTATGATCCGTTTTGACCAACCGTGAATATATTTTACTAGTTTTGGACTGACGTCTGTACGTACTTATGAGCATATGCATCTCGCATAACTCAAAAATGTTGAAATTTTGTATTCAATACTTTTATTTTGAAAAAAAAAAAATTATATTCAGTTTTGCAACTCCCTTTTTTGGATTGCGATTTTCTGAGTAGTTTAATTTAAATAGACACACCTGTAAGACTTTTAATACGTTAAAGCCTATGGAAAGTTATCGTTTGTGTCATGAAGAAAATCTCGTCAAATTTGGCGACTTTTAGTTCAACATTTCGCCTCAACTTTCGGCATAAACGAGAAAATCCTATTATATAGTTACGCTGATACCTGACTCACTGATCCACTACTTCTGTAATAATTCCAAGTAACCAAGATAAAACTTTTACCACAATTAACCCAAAAATATAAAAAAGTTAAGCAGAAAAAGCGCAATAACATCTACACCATTTGCACAATGCGCTTGAAATTTTTCATAATTATGTATAATCTGATAATCAGCCCGTTCCCTCATTTTAAAGCGGTTTTTCGCTATTTTCAGCTCCATTTTATTTGCGAGAGTAGAAAAAGTTAATCATTTGCGTGGCAAAATTAGCTATCCCAAGTGATAATTACATCATGCTGAAATCACGGTTATCAGGCTTTGAAGGGAAAATTGCGATTCCAATTCGTTTAAAATAGTTTTTGTAGATTACGCAGTTCTTTTTCTCACAAATAAAATATTTCCGTCTGCATGTTAACCGATAAAACAGCAAAAGGCAAGATGTGATTGGGGAACTGTTTTCCTTCGTCTTAAGCGTACTTTCGTGTTAAGCGTTTAGGTTCGACTGTATGTAGATGACCTTCTCGAAAGCAAAAATATATATGGAAAGATAAGAAACTTTAATCCATAAATATTGTCGAGTGTGTTTGTTTTTTAACCAGTTATGGAAGTTTCGTTTAGTTTTCTTAAAATTCCATCTTCCCTCCTATAAAAACCGAGATAAACTTCATAATTCCTGCAATCGAAAAATGGGAACAAATATGATGGCGAAAGAGAAAACAGAATAAAAAAAGAATGACTGGAAAAACCTTCTAAATCACTTAGTAGTAATTGAATATTCTTGATAGAATAAAACATTAACACATCAAAGAGAATCTTTTTTTGTATGTGTGTGTGAATAAGATGTTTTTGACAAAAAAACTTTTGAACGGTCACTTTTGTTGTTGTTTTCCAATGCCTCACACCATATATAAAAGCATGTGATGCTTACAATAAACCTTTATAAAACAATTGCTTTTGATGCTATATTAATTTGAAAAGCATAAAGAAAGAATTTTTATTTTTCTAAAAGTTATTACTAGCTAATTAACTAAAAGTAATAGTAAACAAAATTAATAACCCATCCTCCATCAACAAAACTCTTAATTAATTTTTTTAATGTATGTCAACGAAAGTTTTTCAAATATTCGACGTTATTAAATCCAACATTTGATTAAAAAAAATTTCTTAGTCATTAAATTACTTTTTAATAAAGTAGCATTCGAATAAAATAACTTAGGGTTTTCACTGCTTCTTTTTCAGACCCAGGGATTCATATAAACTATTTGGGGTGCCTTTCAATAACCAGAGAGCGAAAACCAGTGGCGGCTCGTAGTTTGAGTTATAGGGGGGAGGGGGGGGCTGCGTAAAGAAAACTGACTGATTGCTTTAATGGTTCTTAAAAAAGTAATTGGTAAATATAAGGGGAAATTCTGCACTGAAGAAAAATAAATAAATAATGTATTTTTTTACATTAATTGCCATACTTTTAAGTTTTTATTTACATGTGGCAAACAGTGCTGCAACAAGAGATAACGTCACCCGGGAAAACCTTAATTTGGCTCCCCTTATTTGGAACCATAATTGATGCTTTTGCCCCCCTCTCTGAAAGGCGCCCGGGGCAGGCGACCGTAAGCCCGTTTCCCCTTTAGTTGAGGTCCTGTCTGCGAACACCCAAGAAAGAAAAAACAGAGGGTCAGTGTCAATTTGTAAGTTATATACAAATTTTGGTCAGTAGTGGGGAAAAAAGTAATTAATAAGCAGAGCTACTATTTGAAGAAAGTTAAAGCAGACAGACAATTTCGGTTAAGTTTTTATTCCATCAAAGTTTTAAACTTTAATAATAATATTATAACCTCCAAAAATGTTGATATAGGTAGATAAAACTTGTATTATTTGTTGCATAGCATTTTATAGATACTAATTAAAACCAAAAAAGTAACGTTAATTGTCAGTTATTATTTTACACACTTAAGCTAATCTATGTATATACTCGTATATAAAAATGAAGTTTGTGGGTGTGTATAACGTTGAAAAACTCCAAAACCGTTTGACCGATCACCATGAAATTTCATACACCTAAGTCTTTTGACACGGAGAAGGTTCTTATGCTATCCGTTTTCCTCTAGCTCACCGCTAGGTGGCGCTGCCGAACGTCGAATTCTATTCAACCGCTTGCTTTGAAAATACCGTTCCACCTATCTTCACAAAAATTGGTAGGTATGGATATTTGAACACGGAGAATATTTTTACACAATCCATTTTGCTATAACTTGCTGCTAGGTGGCGCTGCACAGCGTCGAAATCTATTCCGTTCGACCGCTTGCTCTGAAAATACCATTCACCGATTTTGATGAAAATTGCCATTTATGGATATTTGAACACGAAGAATATTTTTGCATTATCCATTCTGTATAACTTTCCACTAGATGGCGCTGCAGAGCGTCAAATTCTATTCCGTTCGACCGCTTGCTATGAAAATACCGTTTAACTTACTCTGACGAAAATTGGTACGTTTAGATATTTGAACACAGAGAATATTTTTACACTATCCATTTTGCACTAACTTCCGCTAGATGGCACTACAGAACATAAAATTCTATTCCGTTCAAACGCGTGCTGCGAAAATACCGTTGAAGTGATTTTGGTGAAAATTCGTACACGTGGATATTTGAACATGGAGAATATTTTTACACTATTCGTTTTTTTATAACTTGCCGCAGGATAGCGCTGCAGCGCATCATCTTCTATACCGTTCGATCAATCACCATAAAAAAATTTATGCTTACACATTTGAGCACGGACAATACATTCTAACTATTCATTTAGCTGTTACTCACTACTAGATAGCACTGCAGCGCATTATTACTTTAACTCGGCATTAGATGGCAATGCAGTGCACTAACTTCTTGATTGGACAATTGATCTAATTGAATCAATGTCCAATTAATGGACATTGATTCCTGAATTAAATAATGAAAATGAATATAGATATTTTCTTGAACACGGAGAATGTTTTCGTGTGATCCATTTTGCTATAACTTGCCACTTCATTGCGTAGCACATCATTACTTTAACTGACCACTAGATGGCGCTGCAACGTATCAACTTCTTACTTTAACTCGCCGCTATATGGCGCTGCAGCATATAAAGATTGTTCAGCTGATCGCTATGAAAACTGGTATAGATAGGTGTTTGAACACGGAGAATACTTTGGCGTTATCCATTTTGCTAACTTGCCACAAGATGTCGCTTCAAACCAATAACTTCAGGACCTTTCAACTGATTGCCAAGAAAATTCGAATACAAGACGTTGGAACGCGAAGAATACTTTCGCCGCATCCGTTTTGCTATAACTCTCCTTCTGTACCGTTCAACTGTTTGCTATGAAAATACCGTTCAACTGATTTATGAAAATTGGTACACACATATATTTGAGCACGGAGAATACTTTTACGCTATTTATTTTCCTATGACTTGCCTCTAGATGCTGATGCAGCGCACCAACTTCAAATCCGTTCGACCAATCACCCTAAAAATTGGTATACATACCCATTTGAAAAGAGAGAATATTTATTTAGAATTCATTTGGCTGTACTCACCACTTGATGGCACTGCAGCCAGGGCTTGATTTCCGGGAGGGCATTCGGGGCAAGCGGCCGAACCCCCAACAAAAAGGGGGCCCACAAAATGTTCTTCAAGTTTAAAAATTTGTAAACTTTGAAAAAGTTTCCGAAAGAGGCATGGGGCGAAGGCAGAATATTTCCCAGTGGGGGCAAAGACTACTTCAACGTATGGTTACCATGTTGGAAAGAGCAAAAAAGCAAGGGAAAACACTGCATACAAAATTCCAGGGGGGGCATATCCCCCTCTTGCCCTATGCTGCCGGCGCCGATGGAAAGAGGGTCCCCTAATGAAGCTTTTGCCCAGGGCCCTCAACTGGGGATATCTGCCCCTGAGTGCAGCACTACTAGATAACACTTCAGCAATCAACTTCTTGATTGTTCAACTAACCGCTCTGAAAATTGGTATACATACACATTTGAACACGGAAAATATTTTCGTGTTATCCATTTTGCTTAACCTTTTACACGCCAATGTTCCATAAGTGGAACATCCACTTTAAAATTCTGTGAAAAATTCACTTTTATTCCAATTGCTCTGTAAAAATTATTATGTAGAGCAAAAACTTGATTTAATTTTTTGGCATCGCGATTATGCTGCTAAAATTAAAATTGTCTTTGATAAAAAAATCTAAATTTTGTCCTTTTTCGTATATTTCCTGGAGTAAAATAAAAATATTCCTGTAAAATTCAAAATTTATCAGATGTTTTTCTAACTAAGTGAGAGTAATTAAAAATGTTCATTTTCTTGATAGAAAATAATTAATAAACTATAGATTCATTTTTTAAATGTAATATTAGGTTAGAAATTTGCATGTTCCATAAATGGAACATTGGCGTGTAAAGGCATATTTTTTAACAAGATAAAGTTCTTTTGACTACAGTGCGTTGTGGCTTCGATAAAAAGGTTTCTCGCATAAGAACTTCGACTAAGTGTCAACGAAAGATGTTTATGATCGCACATCCCCTTTCCATTCCACTAAATCCCCCCCCCCCCTTCCCCAGTTGCTATGACCACAGATCGGCTATGACGGCGTGCAGTTGCCGCTTGAAAACACGTGTGTTTGTTTATACTTAGGCGTAGTTTATGGCTCAGATAGAGAATGCATGCTGGAAACTCACGTGAATTTTTTTCGTTTCCACTTACGTACGAATTTCTTCAGTTAGTAAGGATACGCTGCACCGATCAGATGTCTCATTCAAAGCCCTTTCGTACCGTGGAGGAAGCACTAGATTATTTTCATACTTTATCAGATGATTCTGATGAATGTATAGATATATGTCAACTGCCTCCAGATGAAAGTGGGTGTTTGACTGACGAAGAAGACATTACTGAGGAAATATTTGATGCTGTTCTGCCTGCAGATGTTTGTGGTCAAATTGAAATATCCACAAAAATAGATGTCAGTGAAATATCCGATGAAGGCGGTTTTGATCCTGAATTACCATCAACTTCAAAAGGGCAGAGTTCAAAACGAAAGTTAAAAGAGAAAAGCATCCAAAATCGTTGGGGAAAAGATATTGGTTATGAAAATACTCTAAAAACAGAATCCGTTGAAAATATCTGTGAAGTATTTCCGCAACTGTCTAATTTAACGCCAATTGAAATTTTTCAAAAGTTCATTCCTGTAGAATATTTACTGCATTTAGCAAAAATGACAGAATTGTACGCATTACAGAAAGGAGAAATTATATCTGTAGATGAAAATGATATAGGGCAGTTTTTTGGATTATTGCTATTTAGTGGATACCACCAAGTACCTGGAGAAGATTTATATTGGAGCACTCAGGAAGATCTATCGGTCCCAATTGTATCTACTGTGATGCCGAGAAACAGATTTAGAAAGATTAAGAAAAATTTTCATATTATAGATAACAACACCTTGGCAGTAGGAGATAAGATGGGAAAAATTGCTCCCTTTTATGAAGTGCTAGAAAAAAACTTTCAGCAATTTGGATTCTTCCACTCTAAATTGAGTATAGACGAGTCAATGGTGCCCTATTACGGTCATCATTCTGCCAAAATGTTCATCCGAGGTAAACCAATAAGGTTTGGTTACAAAATTTGGATGTTGTGTTCAAACAGCGGTTATCCATATGCTATGAGGATCTATAGTGGGAAAAGTCCCGAAATAGAAAACTCTCCTCTTGGATCAAAAGTTGTGTGGGAACTTTTATCCACTATTGAAAATCCAGAAAAACATGAAATTTTTTTGACAACTTTTTTACTTCACATAAGCTGTTGATTGATTTGTCGAAGAAAGGTTTTAAAGCCACTGGCACGATTCGAGAATTTCGCACAGGAAGATGCCCTCTCAAATCATCGAAAGAAGCCTCAAAATGGGAAAGAGGAAATTTTGAGTACCGATGTGATGGCCAAGTTTACATTTGCCGCTGGAAAGACAGTGCCGTAGTAACTATCGCGTCTAATCATTTGACACATCAGCCTGTTGGAAAAACTAAAAGATTTTGCCGAGCGCAAAAAAAACGAACTGATGTTCCTCAGCCTCATCTTATACAAATGTACAATGAGGGAATGGGAGGAGTCGATTTGCTCGACAGACTTCTTGGATCTTATCGACCTGTGCTCAGAAGCAAAAAATGGTACTGGAATCTATTTAGCAATGCTCTAAATATGGCTGTTGCAGCTGGATGGATTCTGCATTCGCATTTGCACAAAGGTACAGCAACAGAACTTTCCCATCTAAATTTCCGGAGAGATGTAACTTTGTGTTTGCTGCGCATGAAACCTGTAATTCACTCTGTTCCTGGACCTCGCGCACATCGCTGTGAATCTTTGAGACAATCAGATGCACACTATCTTGTGCCATCAACCCAAGGACGTTGTGCTGTGTGCCAGAAGAACACTAAAAAGAAATGTTTTGAATGTGACAAAAGACTGCATGAGAAATGCTTTCCTAACTACCATGGGCAGTAGGAATTTTTTCTTGTTCCTCTTTCTTATAAGAATTTTGGTAAGACTTTTTCCTTGTATCCTTTAACTTTTCTTTTGTGTAAATATTCAGTATTCATAAAATATTCAAAATTATTCATATGTTATTCTTTCTTATTCATTATTACTCATTATTCATCTGTCCTCCTGTTCGCCATGTATTACGCCAATATTTTTCATTATTATTCATATATTGTTCGTTCTCTGGGAAACATGGCTCAGTTATTATCCATCCCTTCCTATTTCCTATTGCCATTTTTATTGTTTGATTAACATCCTAATAAAAATTTAAAACTGTTTTGATGTAATAATTCTTGCTTCATAGTGATGTAATTATTTTTTTACATTTAGTAAACAAGCTTTTTTCTACATCTTGACAAGTCCTGTCGGAGTAGTTTTGAGGACTACCAATGCTTGACAAGCTCAGCCCCGCTAATTTTCGAAGTGTCTTGTATTATTTCCAAGTATCTTTTGAAAAATTTACTCATAAAAAATTTTAAATTATGCAGCGAACACGAATTTCGACTTTGAATTCAATTGACCACATTTTATAAAAAACATGTAGAAAAACTAAGTGTTTCACGCCAATGTTCCACTTCTGGAACATGTTATAAATCATATACAAAAATTTTTTTTTTGAAAAAAAAATGTACTTAGGGTTCTTAAATAAGAGTTTTAATCATATTTTTATCTATAAATAACTCGTGTTATACTTCGATCATAGTGCGGCGTGTAAAAGGTTAACTCGCCCTTTGATGGCGCTGTAGCATATTATTACTTTAATTCGCCACTAGATGACGCAGCAGCGTATCTTGGCCGTTAAATTGTTTGCTATGAAAATTGGTACACATAGATATTTGAACATGAAAATATTTTGATGCTATCCATTTTGCAAAAATTTCGATGGTTTAGGACACTCCGCCGAATCATCTTCTTCACCGCGCGTTCAGACGATCGCCATGAAATTCTTTATGCATAATTCACAGATAATATCTATGCGATAATTGCTAAAAACTGGTATAGATAGATATTTGAACACGGAAAATATTTTGGCGTTATCCATTTTGCTATTACTTGCCACTAGATGTCACTTCAAACCAATAACTTCACGACCTTTCAACTGATCGCCATAGAAATTCGTATTCATAGATGTTTCAACGCGAAAAATATTTTCGCCACATCCGTTTTGTTATAACTCTCCTTCTGTACCGTTCAACCGTTTGCTATGAAAATACCGTTCAACTGGTTTCGATGAAAATTGATATAACTTGCCCAGATATTTGAGCACGGAGAATACTTTTATGCTATCATTTTGTTATGACTTGCCGCTAGATGGCGATGCAGCGCACCAACTTCAAAACCGTTCAACCGGTCACCTTGAAAATTGGTATACTTACACATTTGAGCAGAGAGAATATTTTTTTTAGCATTCATTTGGTTGTAGCTCACGACTAAATGGCAGTGCAGCATATTATTACTTTAACTCGTCACGAGATACCACTGCAGCAATCAACTTCTTGATTGTTTAACTGACGACTCTGAAAATTGGTATACATACATACTTGAACACGGAGAATATTTTGCTATAACTATCCCTTTGATGGCGCTATAGAGTATTATTACTTTAATTGGCCACTAGATGGCGCTACAGTGTATCTTGACCCTTAAACTGTTTGCTACGAAAATTGGTTCACATAGATATTTGGATATGGAAATATTTTGATGCTATCCATTTGCAATAACTTTGATAGTAAACGACGCTGCGCCGAATCATCTCCGTTCAAACGATCGCCAAGAAATTCTTTATACATGATTATTGAACACAGATAATATTTTTGCGATATCCACTTTGCTTTATCTATTTAGTATGATAAATAGAAATTACAACAAACCGTAATATAAAAATAAAACTCATTCATTCCCGTGCGAAGAACGGGAATTCAGCTAGTCCATATATATAAAAATGAATGTTTGTGGGTATGTGCAGGCCCAGACTGGAAGGGTAGGGGCCCGCCCGTCTCAAGAGAAGGGGGGCCCGGGTTATTGTATAACCGATAAATACCCTAATAGCACAGATGGTCACAAAACAGTTGCTGTAACGTCACAGAGGGTCACAACTGTCACAGGACTATCACAAACTAGTTACATTGTGACTTGAGAGTGATGCGACTCCACTGTGTGGTCACTGCGACCCGTTCTTTGTGACCAGTCACCAGGTGACGTCACTGTGAAGTCACCCTGTGACTACTGTGTGATTGGTCACTAAGTGATCGCTTTGTGAAGTCACTGCGGGACTGATTTGTGACTGCCGGTTGTTGTGACGTCATAGTGACTGTTGTTTGCGACTTAGCAAACAAACTTAATCACATTTTTTTGAGTGATACCTTATTTCAAATATTAATGAGCAAATGCTAAAGTGATAACGACTAATATGATAAAATCTCATATTAGTCGCTACTACTTTAAAACTAATAGTTTTAAAGTAGTGGACTATAGTTGAAGTTATTAATTTTAAAAATAAATTATTTCATTTAAAAATAATATCATTTATAAAAAAAAAAGTTATTATCCCCAAAAGTACAAGAGTTCAGAATTGTAACCGGAGTCTGTGTAAGGAAATAATGAAATACATATATTCTTGTAAACGTTTACGTCATTGAGCACGTCACGCCCTGTGAGCAACCACCCAGCAAACACACAACTGCCCGCAAAATGACGGCCGGGTACCCGTCGTGCTGGCGAAGTGCCGTATACCGGGAGCAAGGTAGATTGCCATCGTTTGGAAGTCACTGGAGTATCAGTGCCTGAAAAGTGCATATGCGCCGGTACATAACACTAGTAACGGCGAACTGCCATGTGTCTATGACATGCACAAAAAAGTTAACGGCGTGGTACTGCTTTACCAGGCCAGCACAATTTGGCAGTAATGGGCCTGTATATATTTCGCAGTGTTGGCATAAAATTTCGTTATTTTAATTAAATAATATTGTTTCACATTCATACGGTGTAGAAGTGTTAGGGGATATAAGTTCCGGGCACCCAAAGGCAGGGTCACTGCAAAGATTTTTTTTTTTTTTGAGGGGGAGGATGTAAGGGGAGAAGTTCATATTATGCTTTCAAATATTTTAGTACTAAAAACTAAAATAATACAAACGAGTTCAGTATGTATAAAAATGTTTAATGCCTCACCATGGCAGGGCCGTAGCTATTCCGTTTTTATAGAGGGGGCTCCAAATTTTCCAAGGGGGGCTTTCATATATACACACGTAGACATATATAACACACGCATATATGTGTGTGTGTATATATATATCAGAAACAATTCAGTAGTTACAGAGATGCCCATAGAGTGTAATGTATTAGAATTATTTTGAGTGTTCCAGCAAAAGAGCTATTTGTGCATAAATTTTAGCTTATGTTACTCAAGACAGGGTAGATTTCTAATAGTGACAAAATTTTTAGACTCGGTTCAGTGGTTACAGAGATGACAATCAAGAATAATGTTATTCTTATGAGTGTCCCTGTAAAATTGTGACATATGCTAGAAAATTAGCCTATATTACTCAAGAATAGTGTACCTTTTTGTCAGAGAAAATGTTTTAGAATCAGTTCTGTCATTACAGAGATACAAATGGAGCTTAATGTAATTCTTATGAGTGTCTCTGTAAAAGAAGTATTTATGATGTATGCATAAAAGGTAGACTATAATACTTTGAAATAGTGTAGCTTTCAATCAGTGAAAAAGTTTAAGAACCCGTCTAGTAGTTAGAGATTCCGATAGAGCATGATGTATTAGAATTATTTTAAGTGTCCCTGGTAAAGAGCTATATTTATGTTATATGGATGAAAATTAGACTATAATACTCAGGAATAGAGCAGTTTTTTTTATCAGTGAAGCAAGTTTTCGTATCTGTTCAATAGTTACAGAGATACCCTTAGAACGTAATGTAATTCTATGAGTCTGCCTGTAAAACAGCTATTTATGCAATATGCATTAAAAGTAGACTGTACTACTCAGGAATAGTGTATATTTCCATCAGTGGAAAAAGTTGTAGAAACAGCTCAGTAATTTCAGAGGTGCCCATGGAACGTAATGTAATTCTTATGAGTGACCCTGTAAAAAAACTGTGATATATGTATAAAAGGTAGCATCTATTACGCAGGAATAATGCAGTTTTCTATCAGTGAAAAAGTTTTAGAATCGTTTCAGTAGTTACTGGGACGCCCGTAGAGCATAATGCATTAGAATAATTTTAAGTGTCCCAGTAAAAGAACTATTTGTACTATATGCATGAAAGATAACCTATAATACTCAGCAATAGTGTCGCTTCCTATCAGGAATAGTGTAGTGTGAAAAAATTTTTAGAATTGATTTCGTAGTTACAGACATACAGATAGATCGCTATGTAAATCATATGAGTGTCTCTGTAAAACAATTATTTTTGATACATGCATGAATTTTAGCTATGTTACTCAGAAATAATGTAGCTTTCTATCACTGAAAATATTTTTAGAATCGATTCAGTGGTTACATAGATGCCCTTAGAGCAGAATGTAATTTTTATGAGTATCCGTGTAAATTTGTAATATATGCATGAAAGGTAGCCTGTAATACTCAGGAATAGTGCAGTTTTTCATCACTGGAAGTTTTAGAATCGGTTCGTTAATTCCAGAGATCCTAATGTAATTTGTATGAGTATCCTGTAGAAGAATTAGTTGTTATATATTATTTCGAATTTTTGTGGCTGTTCTGGTGTTTAAAGTAATTTAAAATTCGTATTCTACATGTCAAATAATTAAATTTTGCATTTTGTTGCATCAAAATTGGTTAACTAGAACGGAAGATAAGAAATTTTGGGGTTCCCCATTGGTTAACATAGGGTTTTGTAAATCTCGAGAAATACTGGTGCTAGGGCTTAGCTGACCTCACTCTTCGGGACTTCTTTTTGGTGCCAAATTTGGCGATATTTTCCAAAAAGTCGCCAAGCTTGACCACATTTCGGACATTTAGCGGGATTTTTCCAATGGGTAAACGTTTGTTTAAAAGTATATGGAGTTTGTTTTCTTGCATTAATATTACGTAATAGCCTAGCGATTCAACTGCATTTTTATGACGTACTCAAAATTGGCTCTTTATGGGGAGGATCCTTCGAGAAATTTCTCCTAGTTTCTGCGACACCTATAAAAGGACAGCACATTCTCCCAGTTGAGTTTCAATTTGCTTCTGTCTGCTTATGAGAATATTTTTAGAATCGGTTCAGTATTTACTGAGATGCCCCCTCTAGCGTAATGTATTAGAATGATTTTGAGTGTCCCCGTCAAAGTAAAAGAACTATTTGTGATAAATGCATGGAAGATAGCCTATAATACTCAGGAATAGTGTAGCTTTCTATCAGGAATAGTATAGTGTGAAAAAAATTTTAGAATCGATTCAGTAGTTAGACATACACACAGACCGCAGTGTAATTCATGTGAGTATCCTTGTACAGGAATTATTTATGATATATGCCATCAATTTTAGTTTATGTTACTCAGGAATAGTGTAGCTTTCCGTGAGTGAAAAAATCTCATGTGGACAACACATGACTTCCTTGTACATCTATTAAATCAAAGATATTTTCGGCCCACTTCATCTAAACTTATTTTCTTTGAAAGAGATAAAATACTGCAGTAATAGTAAGGTTTATCGAATTCTACCCAAATATTTCCGATATCGCCAAGCTGGGTTCAGTTTGAAAGATTTCCTTCTGACATTTCATTTGCCGATATTTCACCAAAAGCCGACAAACTTGAGTTAGTTTCCGAGATTTTGGGGATAGCCAAGGTAGTCATTGACCACAGACTTTCAATGAATCGAATGTATCCATGCGCTTTAATGTATTTTAAGTCATTTGGAAGACCCTGTAAATAAATTACCCAGTGGATTGCAATAAAAAAAAGAGATGCACAGTTAGATGTTACCATAGTTCTAAATACGAAATTTCAAAATTCTACGGGTAAAAGTTTTCGAGTTATGCAAAATACGTAATAATTTTTGTCCCCAAATTTGGCGATATTTCGGAAGAACTCGCCGACAAATTTCGAGATTTTAGGCATGAACCAAACAATGACTTACTATCGCCAAATTTGGCGATATTTCGCCAAAACTCGCCAAGGACAATGACTAATGGGGATATTTTGGGCATGGACCAAATGACTGACTGTCGCCAATTTGGCGATATTTGGGCAAAACTCACCAAGGTCGGCAACAGACGGCGAGATTTTAGGCATGGACCGAACAGTGACTGTCTACAGATGTAATATATTGAAGATGTCCATAGACATTAATGTACTGAAATTCTTTTGGGTGGTCCTGTAAATGAACTCTCCAGTAGATTGGAACCAAAAATCGAGATGCAAAACTAGGTGTTACAGCAGTCTTATATATGAAATTTCAACATTCTGCGACTAATAGTTTTTGAGATTTGAGAGTTAAATACATACACATGTACACCAAAAGTCGCCAAGCTTGGCGAGTTTTGGTGTATTTCTTGAGGGAGGCACGTGACTGCGGTCGGACCATTACCTAACTAATGGTTGGACGGTATTGTGCTTGAAATGGATCAAAAATGTCCTTAAAATTGTCATTGACCGTAATGTATTGGAAATCTTTTGAGTTTTCCTGTAGCAGAACTATAAATGATAAAGACACTTTTCTCGATGGAGAAATTCATTTTTTAATCCTTAACAGCATATATCACTTCTGAGTCGTTTGAAGTAGCCTAGTACCTTTAAAACGCGCTTTAATTAATATCTGACCATAGATCGTAATGTATTTAAAATCTTTTGGGCGGCCGTACTTGGGCGACTGTAGATAAACTGTCCAGTCAAATGGGACCGAAAGGGGATGTGTACTGTGCAACTAGATATTACAACAATCCTAAATACAAAATTTCATCATTCTACGACCAATAGTGTTTTGGGATATGCGAGTTACATGCGTACGTGCGTACAGATGGCATAGAAAAACTCGCCTAAGTACTCTGGTCAAAATGGGTTGCAGATGCATATATATGATCCTGCATGCTAGCTTACGATGAGATGCATCTGAAAAATTCTTAAAATTAAATTTAGCGGTAGTCAAAATCGGTTTTTTCATCAAAATTTGGCCCCCGAAATTATTCGGGATCACATTACTTCCTTATACTCCGTACAAGGAAGTAAAAAATTTTACAATCGGTTCACTAGTTCCAGAGATCGTAATGTAAATCGAATGAGTATCACTGTAAAAGACCTATTTGTGATATATCCATGAAAGGTAGCCATAATACTCCGGACTAATGTAGCTTTCTATCAGTGAAAAAAGTTTTAGAATCGGTTCAGAAGTCAAAGAAATGCCGATAGAGGGTATTGCATTTAAATTATTTTGACAATTCCTGTAAAAGAAATATTTATGCTAAATGCATGAACTTTAGCTTATGATACTCCGGAATAGTGCAGCTTTCTACCTGAGAAATTTTTTTAGAATCTGGTCAATGGTTACAATTATGCCAATTTTATGTATTTCTTTTGAGAGCACCTGTAAAATTGTTATATATGTTGCAAAAGTACTCTGCTAGTTTCCGGGGTACGTCGTTCTAGAGTCCAGTTGGTGTAGAAATTTCTAGTAAAAAGTCCACTGGTCAGGATGGAACACAACTTTATTGCTTCTAGAACTTCGTAGAACAATCAGCTGTACACAATTCACAAGCACAATCAAACAGCAATGTGCTTCTAACAGTCCGCTTAGATCAGAAGCTCTCACAAATGCTGTATTTCTCACATAAAATAAAACACACCCACAGGTAAAAATTCAGTGGAAATACTCGAGGGATAACACTAACAGTCTCTCAAGACTCAGCAATCAAGAATTTACACACAGCACTTAAATTCAAAGCTTCATAAACAGCGCGAAACACCGCTTCTATCACAGAGCAAAGCAAGCGTACTCACTCTCTCAAAGCTTGATCAACACTGAACTGGGGCTTCAGAAACACGCTTATATTTATACTCGACGCAGAAGCTACAAGAATCTTCGAGAAAAGTCTATTTCTCGAAGATTCCACATAAAGTTGGAATTTTGATTACGTCATAGAAGAGAAATGTTAGGTTATTATGCGTTTTTAATGCGGAAAAACCAACTTTCAGGCCCCATTGAGAAAATCGCGCCAAATAACCAAAATATCGCCAAGCTTGGCGACTTTTGGCAAAATATCGCCAAATTTGGCGCCAAAAATAAGTCCCCAAAACTAAAGAGATCGAAGCCCTAGGACCCATATTTCTCGAGATTTCTAGAAACCCATAGAAAAACAATGGGGAAACCGAAACCTCCGTATCTCCGGTTCTAGTTGACCGATTTTGATGAAACAAAAAGCAAAATTTAACTATTGAACGCGTAAAATACTAATTTTGAACTATTTTAAGCCCCAGAATAGCTGGTTGCCCCGAAAATTCGTAACAATATGTATGAAGGGTACTCATATTACTCAGGAGTAGCATAGCTCTCTGTCAGTGAAAAAAAAAAATTCAGATTCAGTTCGGTGGTTACAGAGACCGTAATGAATTAGAATTGTTTTGAGTGTCTTAATAGAACTATTTATGCTAATACATGAAAGGTTTTCTATAAGTTATTCCAGTGTATAAGCACTTTAACCCATACTTTTACATATATTTGAAACAATTACTTCCATTTGTTTAATTTTATTCTTTAAAAAATTAGCCCATTGTTTAGAAATATATTATTGACGAATTTTTTAAAAAGCATAGTTATACCGTATATTTTTGGCTTAAGTCTAACGATAATGTCCCTTTGTTCAAAGGCATTTTTAATATAACCCTTTGATTCTATGTCCATTATTGACACACATTATAAACAGCACTGTTATACCGTGTATTTCTGCATTATTTCCAACAATGAACGCCCCTTCGTTGAAAATCATTTTAAATAAAAGTTTAGTCCACTGTTTCAAATTCTAGTATTTGTTTCTAATTCAAAGTATATAATTGACACACTTTCTTAAAGAGCATTGTTATACCGTGTATTTCTGACTTATTTCCAACAATTAACGTCCCTTTGTTGAAAGTCATTTTTAATAAATGTTTAGTGTACTGTTTCAAATTATATTATTAACACACATTTTTAAAGAGCATTGCTATATCGTGTACTTTTGCCTTTCCAACAATTACGCCCCTTTGTTGAAAGTCATTTAAATAAAGATTTAGTCCACTGTTTCAAAGTATATTATTGACAAACTTTCTTAAAGAGCATTGTTATACCGTGTGTTTCTACATTATTTCCAACAATTAACGTCCCTTTGTTGAAAGTCATTTTTAATAAATGTTTAGTCCACTGTTTTAACGTATGTTATTGACACACATTTTTAAAGAGCATTGTTATATCTGTATTTTGGCATTATTTCCAACAATTACGCCCCTTTGTTGAAAGTCATTTTAAATAAAGGTTTAGTCCACTGTTTCAAAGTATATTATTGACAAACTTTCTTAAAGAGCATTGTTATACCGTGTGTTTCTGCATTATTTCCAACAATTAACGTCCCTTTGTTCAAAGTTATTTTATATAAAGGTTTAGTCCTCTGTTTCAAAGTATATTATTGACTCACATTTTTAAAGAGCATTGTTATATCTGTATTTTGGCATTATTTCCAACAATTACGTCCCTTCGTTCAAAGTTATTTTGAATAAAGGTTTAGTACACTGTTTCAAAGCACATTATTGACGCAAATTTTTAAAGAGCATTGTTATATCGTGTATTTTTGCCTTATTTCCAACAATTACGCCTCTTTGTTGAAAGTCATTTTAAATAAAGGTTTAGTCCACTGTTTCAAAGCATATTATTGACGTACCTTTTTAAAGACCATTGTTATATCGTGTATTTTTGCCTTATTTCCAGCAATTACTCCCCTTTGTTGAAAGTCATTTTAAATAAAGGTTTAGTCCACTCTTTCAAAGTATATTATTGACACACTTTCTTAAAGAACATTGTTATACCGTGTAATAAATTGCTATACCGTGTAAGAGCATTGTTATACAATTAACGTCCCTTTGTTTGTCCCTTTGTGCAAGTCATTTTTAAAAAATGTTTAATGCACTGTTTCAAATTATATTATTGACAAACTTTCTTAAAGAACATTGTTATACCGTGTGTTTCTGCATTATTTCCAACAATTACTCCCCTTTGTTTAAAGTCATTTTAAATAAAGGTTTAGTCCACTCTTTCAAAGTATATTATTGACACTCACTTTTAAGAGCATTGTTATATCCTGTATTTTTGCCTTTTTTTCAACAATTACGCCTCTTTGTTGTAAGTCATTTTAAATAAAGGTTTAGACCACTGTTTCAAAGTATATTATTGACAAACTTTCTTAAAGAGCATTGTTATACCGTGTGTTTCTGCATTATTGCCAACAATTAACGTCCCTTTGTTGAAAGTCATTTTTAATTAAGGTTTAGTGCACTGTTTTAACGTATATTATTGACGCACATTCTTAAAGAGCATTGTTATACCGTACATATTTTAATTGATTCTAACGGTTACGCACCTTTGTTAAAAGCGATTTTTGATAAAAGTATAGTCTATTGTTCCAAAGTATATTATAGCCACTTTTTTAAAAAGCATTATTATACCGTATTTTATAGCATTGATTTAAAAAAATTATGTCTCTTTATTGAAAGTTATTCTACTAATATGATAAATGTAAAAGTTCACATTTTTGTGTGTTTGAGTGTTTTTGACACAATCTCGCAAAAACCGTAGAACGGATTTGCGTAAAATTTGGACTGAAAATAGCTTACGCCCTGTATTAATATGCAGTCTACCTTTTATGCATATAGCATAAATAGTTCTTTGACAGGTACGCTCAAAATAATTCCAATACATTACGTTCTATGTACATCCCTGTAAGTACTATACAAGTTCTAAAACTTTCTCCCCTAATAGAAAGCTACACCATACCTGTATTTTATAGGCTACCTTTTATGCATATTTCACAAATAATTCTTTTGCAGGGAGACTCATAAGAATTGGATTACGCTCTATGGCATGTCGGTAAATGTTGAACCGATTCTCAAACTTTTTCATGTTCAGAAAGCTACAATATTCCCATGTATTATAAGGTACCTTTATCCATTATATCATATAGTACTTTTGCAGCGACACTCATAAGAATTACATTACGCTCTGAAGGCACCTCTAATACTAAACGGTATATATTGTTAAGAATTTGTGGTTTGTTCTGCCTCCCAGATATTAAAATTATTCAAAAATTCGTACCCTACGAGTTAAATAATTAAATTTTGCTATTTGTTGTATCAAAATCGGTTAACTAGAACGCGACATACGGAGTTTTGGGTTTGCCCATTGGTTAACACAGGGTTTTCTAGAAATCTCGAGAAATATTGACGATAGAGCTTTGGTGATTTGACTTATGGGAACTTATTTTTGACGCCAAATTTGGCGATATTTCGCCAAAAAGTCGCCAAGCTTGGCGACATTTCGGTCATTTGGTGTGCTTTTACCAATGGGACCAGTAATGCTTGTTTTCCTGCATTAATATTGCGCTGTAGCTTAGTATTACTAATCTCCATTTCCATGACATAATCAAAATTCGAGCTTTATGCGGGTTCTTCGAGAAATAGCTCCTACCAGAATTTTCGCTTAGCTTCTGCGACACCTATAAATAGAAACAGGGCAGGCCACAAGAGATAGTTATATTCGAACTCTAATTGAGTTCGATGCATTACTCTGTAAATTGTGCTATTGGAAGCAGTATTTTGCTTGTTTATGAGTACAGAGTGTAAATTCTTCATTGCTGAGTCCTGAGGGACTGTTTATGATTTCCTTTGTAAGTTTCCATTGAATTTTTGCCAGTGGAAGTGTTTTATTTTTTGTAAGAAATACAGCATCTGTGAAAGCTTCTGTACTGAGAGGACTATTATAAAGAAGGTACTGGCCATTAGTGTCTGTGAATTTTGCACAGCTGATTGTTCGACGAAGTTCTAGAACAATAAAATTTGTGTTCCATCCTGACAAATGGACCTTTTACTAGAACTTTCTAGATACACTGGACTTTAGAACGACGAACCTAAGAATCGAATTTCGACGAAGCCAATATCTCTGTAACTATTGAACCGAATCAAAAACTTTTTCTATAATAGAAGTCTTCTATTCCTAGGGGTAAACTAGTTAAAAATTCGTATTCTACGCGCCAAATAATTAAATTTCGTATTTTCTTGCATCAAAATCGGTTACCTAGACCGGGAGATATGGAGTTTGGGGTTTCCCCATTGGTTAGCATAGGGTTTTCTAAAATCTCGAGAAATATTGATGTTAGAGTTTAGCTGACGTCACTCTTGGGTCACTTATTTTTGGCGCCAAACTTGGCGATATTTCGCCAAAAAGTTGCCAGGCTTAGCGATATTTCGGATATTTGGCGCGATTTTTCCAATGGGGCCTATAAATTTCATTTTCCTGCATTAATATTGCGTAATAGTCTAATGTTCAAGTGTATTCCTATGACGTAATCAAAATTCGCTCTTTAAGGGGATCCTTCGAGAAATTTCTAATAGCTTCTGCATCCCCTATAAATACGACAGCGTGCTGCCCCGGTTGAGTCAGTCTGTTTTTGATTGCTTTGAGAAATAGACGTCCGTTCTGTTGAGAGCATAAGACTCTGTGTTAGCGCTTATAGAAGTAGTAATTTGCAAGTTTTTAAAAGCGCGTTTTTAAGCGCTGTGTAAATTCCTCATTGCTTAGTCTTGAGGGACTGTTCCTGCAATCCCTCATAAGATTCCACTGAATATTTTACTTGTGGAAGTATTTTATTGGGTGTGAATTACAACATCTGTGAAAGCTTCGGTACTGAGCGGACTGTTAAAGCAAACTACTGGCCGTTAGTGCTTTTGAATTTTGCACAGCTAGAAGCAATAAAGTTAGTGTTTCATCCTAACAAATGGACTCTTTTCTAGAACTTTCTATTCCTACTGGGCTTTAGAAAGGCGGACCCAGAAATTAAACAGAGTTTTCTGCAACAATTGGCTACCTTTCATGAATTTCTTAAAAATAAAATAAGAGTTTAAATAGTTCTTTTACTGGGACACTCAAATTAATTCTAATGCATTAAGCTGCATGGGTATTTCTTTGACGTCTGTAACTGATTCTAAATTTTTTTTTACTGATAGAAAGCTACACTATTCCTGAGTATTATATGGGCTACCTGTCATGCATATATCACAAATAGGTCTTTTACAGGGATACTCATTCGATTTACATTACGATCTCTGGAACTAATGAACCGATTCTAAAACTTTTCACGGACGGAAAGCTGCACTATTCCTGAGTATTGTAGGCTACCTTTCTTGTATATAGCATACTTTAATTCTTTTACAGGGACACTCATAAAAATTACGTTACGCTCTATGTGTAACTCTGTAACTATGAAGCCGATTTTGAAAATTTTCTCAGTCATAGAAAATTACGTTATTCCTGGGTATTAAAGGCTACCTTTAATGCATATAGCATAAATAGTTCTTTTACATGGACAATCAAAATAATTCTAATAAGTTACGCGCTAAGAATTTCTCTGTGACTACTGAACCAATTCCTAAGATGTTTTCACTAACAGAAAGCTTCACTATTCCTGAGTATTATGGACTACCTTTTATTTCCCTCTATTCTAAAAAATTAACGGCCGCTGCCGCAAGCTTGTTCTGATATCTCCTTCGAAACCGTGAGGATTTGAGTTTCGACGAAGGTGTCCACGAATTCGGAAACTTCCGGGGAAGCCAATAAGTTGACTTAAATTTCGAAATTCGAATTATTTTAGAAGATATTAATAAAAAACTGAAAAAATAAGCATAATGGTTGCCAGGCTAGGCCATTTTCGCCAGCATAAAATCATTCATGCCTTTGCAACAAAGCAATTCCAAGTGTGTAGAATCACGTGAAACTGACAAACATGAAGTAGAATGACACCAATTGTATGTCAAATTTAAAAGTTTGTGATATAAATAAGTCAAAGTGTGTTACACAATTTCCCTTGGGACACCATAATGTCCCGTTTTTAGAAAATGTCCCCTGCAATGTCCCGTTTAGAAAGAGAGCAACCCAAGGTAACGATTTCAATAAAGGCCGCTAAAATCTAAAATTATCCAACGACAGTGTCTGTAAAAAAAAAAAAAAAAAAAAAAAAACTCCCCTCTCGAGACGCAAATAAAACGATGGGGGATGTATTGTTTTTGTGTTTGTTCTTTTAATGTTCTTTTTTTGTGAACTACTTCAAATTATTTAATTTTTATTTCTTATTTCAAAGTCATGTTCCTCTTTTGCTTATTCCCCCCCCCCAATCTCCACTTTATTTTCCCTTTTCACTCCTGTTTTCTAGGAAATTTTTTTCTTCCGAATGACAATTTGACAATTTTCTTTTTTCTGTGTGTCCTTCTATTTACATTTCTCACTTTCCTACCTTCCTGCCTTGTGTCGGATTGTGTTTTTGAAGTCGAAGAAGAGCCTACCCCTTGTACCACCGGAAAAGAAAGTCTTATAGTATATGTGTGTTTTATCAAAGGTTTTTTTTTCATTAACACAAGCTTTTTGGGGCATTTTCTTAACAACTAAAAGATACCCAGTCCTGAAATTCAGTCTCCCTACACTATTACCTTAAAAATAGTAGATGTCCCGTTTTGAGGAAGAAAATAAATGGTCACGTTATGCAGAGGCGCCGACTTTACAAAATTTCTGTGGGTGCCCTAAAAGTCCGTGGGGGGGGGGGGGTAACAAAATGTTGAAAGTCGCACAAGGTGGTTTGTAATTTTTGATAAAGGATCGCTAAGTTTGGTGCCAAAACGTGACAATTTATTTTAAAGGGGGAGTACAGTTGGAATGTACTTGGCTAAGAGCTGGATTCTCCGCTCGTCGCTAATTTTTCGCAGTCGTTAACTCTGCCCCGCCTTGAGGTGGAGTTTTAGGGAGGAGCGTCAAGGGGTTCATGTGATTGGCTAAAAGACCTCACGATGGCCTCCGGAATCGTTAGCGCAGTCGGTAACCAAACAACTGGTTCTGCCCAGTCGGCAGCTAACCACCGACGATTTCGGAAACCACCGGCGGAGAATTCTACCCTAAGATTGTAAAATAGTTTTAGTAGGTGATTTTAAGATAGATTTCGATTCCGAAGATGGGTTTTTATGGAACAAAGAAGAAAAATACGGCACACTCATGAATAACGATACACTTTCCAACCTTATGGAATCTTTTCCAACTACCCTTCAATCTTTTCCTATAATTATTTGCTTCCTTGCTCGTAACAACTCAATCATTTGACTTTTCGTGCACATTTTTACCAGTGGGAAATGGGTAATACAAATAGTCATTTTAGCTCCACATAAAATATCCAATATCTGAGGGTATAGATCGAAGAAACGATATCTGTCTCACGGTTTTGGTACACAAATTAAAATAAACTAACTGCACCAAGGATTCGAAAAAATTCAGGATAATTCTTTACAAGCTGCACTACACACTGCAATAAATGCGAAAACTTTCATGAAACTTTCAGAAAAAAATCTTAAATGTGGAACTGCACAGCAAAATATTTCTAAGAGTGGCCATTCTGCAAAAAATTTTCGTTTATTCGGGTGTCTAGTAGAGCTTGTGAACCTACATCCTAAAAATTGTGAAGTGCTTGAGATAATTAGTTTTCTTTTTTGTATTTATATACCAAAATTGCGTGTTTTTTCCGAGCGCTGAAGGTGACATTCAAAGTTTAATTTAAATGAATAGTGTGAATTTTGGCATCCGATTATCTGTACTACGGTGAAGCAACGCTGGGCATAGAATCAAAGTCTCCACCGTTTTTGTGTCATAACAGCAAAGCAGTTAAAATCAAGATTCTTTTTAAAGTAATGAAGTATTTCTGATGAAATACCCTTCTTTTAGAAAAATCTGCTTGTGCTGGAGTCACCTTAAATTTGTTTGCCTTACGCAAATTCTCTGTCAAAATTCGAGAATTCCTGGGCGCACACCCCCTTTGCCCTTGTAATAAATCAGACCCGAAAGAGGTGTATTACACTATTTCACTTTTTTTTTTTACTTTTAGCTATAGAATTTTGATTGGTTTTAACTAAACATTATAAATTTCAAAGCAAAAGAAAAGTGTATTGGGGGGGGGGGGGGAAACATGCAACAATAATATCACAATCGGTCAAATTTCTTGTCATGCAAATGGAAATTTTGTATAAAAAGTGATTCAGTTTTCGAATGTAACAATTCACGATCAATGTTATTCTTGTTTAATCTATCTCATCCCTGTGTGAAATCCCCAGTTTTCAAAAAATGTTATTCATAGTATTGTTTCTCAGCTCATTCATTTCCTGTATTTTTTTTTTTTTTTTTTTTTTTTTTACATTTTTGTACCCCTGTAAACAGCTGCAGCTAAGCCTTGACTATTTTCTTTTCTTTTTTTCCCCAACAAATTAAAAAAATTACAAACATTATACCTTTAAAATTAAACTAGATAATTTCCTCAGAATGAATTAATGCAACGTTTTCTATGTTGAAATGTGTGTAGGACCACATAAAAAAGATTGGTAACTATTTAAATGCAAACAGAAAAATAATGCAGAACAAAAAAAGTTGTTTATCTTAGAGTTAATAATTATTCAAAAAGTATTTTTAATTGTAGGCCATATAACATCCAGGCATTATTTTGAGCATCCTCCTGAAGTAGAGCTATTTTACCCTCTACCCTTATGTGTTCAAATTTGCAAAATTACGAGAGACATACATTTCAGTAATGTGTGTTCATGCGCCCATGATTTCAGTATAATTTTACAAAAACAGCATTGGGCTAGATCAAAGCAAATAGTACCCAATTCCGCTTTGTTAAACAAGAAAGAAAATTGAACAAAATATTCGCAGAAAATGAAACAGAAGGCATCTCGAAATGTTAGTGTAGACGACAGTCTGTTCCATCCTTTTCAATAAATAACTGAGCACTAAAAATCATTCAAAAATAAGAAAAGGAAATTGAGACTTTAGAAGAAAGTGACAAACCTTTATACCTTGGAAGCCTCGCCTCAGTCTCATTCAATTAACACCAAAGCGCCGACACTTTTTGATGAATGAGCATCTTTTTTTGTTCCAGAGACATACAAAGTGTTGTATATTAGGTGCTTGTAAACAGACAGATCTTGATGTTCTCTATTTACAATAAAAACAATTAAACCTACTCACTTCGGAATCCTGAAGTAATATTATTAGAACTATCTCAAAACATTTCCATAATGGGAATGTCTTTCACCTAACTCCTGTGTTATCTTTCCCGCGTGAACTTCTGATTGTAGCCGGCGGCTTTGTCTCAAATTCTCCGTTTTCCGGTACTCTTGTACTAACATAGTAACATAGTATCATTGTATTCATGCATTTTCCCATGGAAAATGAGGATTCTAGGATGAGGTCTGTTTGTGTGGGTCAGAAAGGGGGGGGGGGCACAGTGGGCAAAGGCATTGCCTGTGGGGCTGTAGGGAGTCGCACAGGCTGTAGGGAGTCGCATTGTGAAAAAGCTTTGAATTTTAGAAAGACATTGTTTCCGTGGGCGCCAGATAGGAAGGCAAGTGGCAGTGGGGGATTGAGATTTTGAGCCCGCCTAGTATAGTAAACATTTTTACAGCATACTGAACTTCTAAGTATTATTTTCGTGCTAAAATGTCTGAAAGTTAAGATGACCCCCATACACCTCTAAATTAGTACTCTTATGAGAAACTATTATAATAATTATTATTATTTTAAGTAGACAAAAATATTACCTGTTTGGATTCCTTTTTTTTTTCCATGCACTTTTTAAAATTTTAGAGTATGTGCTAAGTTACTACTTATTGGAATTTTATTATAATTACTCCAGTTCCGAGGCACATAAGGGTGTATGCCGAAGAAACAAAATCTGCATAACGGTCTTAATACACAAATTAAAGTAGACTATCGCACCAAGGATTCTAAAAATTTAGGATGATTCTTTATAAGCTGCACTACATACCGAAATAAAGAATAACACTTCTTTAAAATTTTCGATTTTTAAGAATTTTTTCTAAAAGTTTCGTAAATGATACAGGTTTATTGTTTATTTCAGTGTATAGTGCAGTTTCTAAAACATACATCCTAAAAATTTGAAATATTTGACATAATTAATTTTTTTGAATCTATGTACCAAAATTTCATGTTTTTTTTTTTTTTTTTTTTTTTTTTCCCCGAACTACAGCGATAAGCTGAAAGTAGCTGTCATTCAGTTGCCTTTAAACAGGGTTTAATTTCTATCCAAAAAAGTGCAAGAGCCCTGATTTTTTGTATTGCAATTTACAATATTAATTACCTAATTTAAGGTATTATTAAGTTAATTTTCGTTACCTCTGTATTAGTTTGCGATGTAATAAAATTAATATCAACAGAAACAATTACGATGGTAATTAAAAATTTAAATTTAGTGTAAAATTTCCCCGAGAAAAAAGAAGTAGTGGAGCTGTGCTCCCTCCCATGCAAATTAAGCACTTCCTTTAAATACATGCAAGTATTTAGCAACCACGAAAACTTTTCTGTGGGTGCTTGAGATCTGACATACTACATAAAAAAAACAACTGTCCCTCACTAAAATTTTATTTTCGAATTATGCAGTAGCAAAGCACTCGTCGTCATCAGTGGCGTGACTATACCGTTAGGGCCAGTAATGAATTCATTGGATAGGGTCCTTCATCATTGTACAGAATCTCAACCAACATGTTGCAGTTCACTTTTTCTAGCTTTCTATTTGGGAAAGGCTCCCCCTCCGTCCGGGGGACCGTGGCTTTTGCCCGTTCTACCGCCCTATAGTTACGCCAGTGATTGTCTCATCGAAGTTTCTCATACGCATCTAAATTATAAAGGACATGGGTGCTCATATAGGGAAGTAGGTGGGGGCTCGGGTCCCTCCCTCTAGCCGTCGGTATAGTGAACATTTTTATATTAGCTAACCTTTTTTTCACTATTTCAGTACTAAAATGTTTGAAAGCGCGATTGCCGATGACCTTACAAATGCCAGAAATAACCCCTCCCCCCCCTCGTCTTAAAGTACTCATATGGACGTCCATGCCGAAGCACCCACATACATTTGGCCTCATTAAAGATTTTCTTTTAAACTTTTAAAATATCACACAACTAATAAGCAAATAAAACATTTTAGTACTGAAATAATGCAAAAAGTTCCGTATGCTTTACAAATATTCATATTACGTAATGGCATAATTGGGGCGGGGGAGGTGAAACCCTCCTTGAGTGTACATCACTGTGTTGGGGTTATCAGACGATTGCTGGTGCTCAGCATTCAACGTAATTTTTTTTACAAGCCCGAAGCACCCACATAAACGCCTTTTCCTAGCTCTTTCTGGGAAATTCAAATTATGACTTGGCACTAAAATTTCTGTGGGTGCTCCGCACCCACAGAATTTTTTCAGTGGGTGCTTGAGCCCCGGAGCACCCACGTAGTCGGCGCCACTGACGTTATGTATATGAAAATATGGATAATGGTTTTCAGGGAGCCTTACATGAGCATTAATTATAGATTGTGAGCATGTGTAAATTGCCAAATAATGAAAAGTCGCCATAAGTGGCAAGCTATTCTGGTTATTCCGTAATTTTTATCAAAGAAAATATATGAAGCACTGTTCTCTTAGAGCTAATTACTAACTATACATATACGCAAGTCGCCAAATTATGAAAAATCGCCATAATTGGCTAATACGCAAGGTGTTCCATGGGTTTCACATAATTAAAAATAGTGCGAAGTTTAAATTTTTATCTTCCAAGGAACATGCAAGAACCAAGCAATATGTAGTTCGGTAACATACTATCTGATCCAACCTTTGGGGGGGTTTTGTTTAAATTATGCCTTTTTTACGAGTAAGCCTTATTAGGGGCCGAATGTCTCATACGAAAAGCGAGCGTATCGAGTCTAGGGGCCTTGGCCCCTTGTATGTAACAAAAATAGTTATTTAACACGGACACTCATAGAATTGAGTTACGCTCTACGGGTATCTCTGTAACTGCTAAGCCGATTCTAAAACTGTTTTCAGCGATAGAAAGCTACACTAACTCACATTTAACTATTTTAGAGGTTTGGGGGGCCCTAACTTTTCGGGGGCCCCCCTTGCGTCGCGGGGTTTCTGGGATCTTCCGCTGCGTCACTGCGTAAGATTGCTGGAAAATAAATAATCAAATTACTCTTCTTATGAAGTTGTATATACACTTTTGAATGCCTCATCGGGGCCACCTTGGGGCCGGGGGCCATCATTGCGATCGCCGACCAGCCGACCTGGCCAATCCGAGCCTGATTTTTATACATAAGGATAGATACTTTAAAAACTTATTTCTAAAAAAATATTCCTGGTGCCTGTTAATTGCTCTAGGGGGGGCTTAGGTTTTTCCAGGGGGGGCTGAGCCGTCCATAGCGCCTCCAGAGCTACGGCCCTGCACCATGGCACAGTGGTTATGCCACTGAAAATGGTAGACGGCCGAGATGTGAAGGTCCCGGGTTCGGGTCCCATCGCGCGGCTGTCGATCTAACGCTCTGGAGTTTTGGTAGGTTTTCTCAGGATGTAACGTGAATACGCGTTAGAACCCCTTAGAAAGTCCCCCTACCAAGGCACCCCCCATCCTAGGCAGATACCCCACGTGCAGGTTTGCTTTAACACACAACAACAACATAAAAATGTTTACTACACAGACAGTGGAACCTCCACTCTGTATATGACAGTATATAACCCCCACTTTGTACAGAATTGTGAATTTTAATCTTAACATTTTTATAATTTATATTAATTTTTTACAATTTTGCTAAACTTTTCCTGAAAAACATATTTGGAGACTTTTTTCTATGTTAAGCCCCTTTTAAAATCTACCGAATTAGGGTTCAGAAATATGTTAGAGAGTATTACACGAAGACCAGTCAGGGTTTTGCATGGAGCTCAGTTCCTGTAGTCTTTTTTTTCTTCAGAGAATTTTAGATTAAATTAAAAATTTTAACAGCCTACATAATTGCTTCTATTGACATTTTTTATTAAATTAAATATAGCAGGGGTAAAACCAAAAGATTACTTAATTTTTAAATATAAATTTAATTAATGCTCAAATTTACAATAAAACAAATTAGAGCTCCTGCAGCTATTTTATTAGAAATTCAGCGATGAACCAATATGAACATATTATTTCTTTCAATCTGTTTTGATTACTCTCCAATCAAATGTTCTATTTCACACCCTTTTACGGGCCTCCTTACGGGAAGCAAGAGGTCAATCTACCCAGGGTCAACTAATATCTCACGGTTGCACGATAAGGCACCAAGAATTCGAACTGTTATCGCGGATTTGGCTATATTAATTCAGATTATTTATACGAAGTACAAATGAATTTTTTATGCATTTGAAGATTGGCAAGTTTTCGTGTCGATTGAGTATAGTAACCCATTCTTTTTTCTTTTGATGTTTCATTTCGTTTTGCAAATCTTGAAACGTTGAGAGGGAAGCCAGTTATGAAATATGCTTTTTAGGATACAGTTTTTCCGGTTGTTGTTGCAGACTTTCGAGAAGGTTATTGCTATAGACTAGTAAGATATCTCTGTTAGGAGCAATAATAATTATAATAAGATTTGCTTTTGCAGTGATATCTTGCTGGTTATGGATACAAAAAGTGGATTTCAAAGTTTTACAATTGGATTTTACATTTTTTAAACAGTCGGGAAAATATTATAGGTAAATTTTTCCTTTTACTGTTTTTATGTTGCTAGCTGCATTCATATCTACAGTTATTCGACTTCTTTGTGACTTAAAATGTAAGTATACATATTAGTATTATGAAATGTTTGTTTTTACTTTTTTAATTCATCATTATCTGGAATTTTCTAGTTATGTTTATCTTGTCAACATGGGCCTGTTAACTCCTTAGGCAGACAGCCCTCGTGTAACCAATCTAAAAAGCATGTTTGACGCATAACTAAACTAGAATGTCCCACATTTAATAACGTACAAAACTTAAAATACCGCTATAACGAAATTTTAGGGACCTCAAACGCTTTCTCTTAATTTGCTTATTACACAACTAGCAGACCCGCACGGCGTTGCCCGTGAACCCCTTAAATTATGCGATTTACAAAATCTGACATGTAAACTGCAACTCCAGATTAGTACTCTAGGCCGCAATTATATAACAGAATGTGCAGATAATGGTTCCAGAGTTTCAGGTACGTACTTACAAACGCACCACTAAAAACAACTCACTGCTGTGACGTCACACATTTCTCCCATTTGAAAAAACGGAAAGGGAGTTTCGCATAGTATTCGAATGGCAGAACAATTTTTCACAAAATAATTTTTTAAACCACAGTTTTTAAGTAATTTTTTTAAAAAATTGGCCTGGTATTGTAAAAGGAATAGATATAGATGAAGAAAAATAAACATATAATTTGCTTTAAAATTCATGAAAAATGGCGCTAAAAATAAGTCCCCAAAATTAGGTTTTCGAAGACCTACGACACATAGAACCCGAGATTTCCAGAACATTACATATCAATGCAACAAAAAGCAAAATTTAACTATTTAACGCATAGGATACGAATTTTAAACTATTTTAAACCCCAGAACAGCGGGTTGCTCCCAAAATTCGTAACACAGGGTAAGAAAATTTCCGTTTTAGAACGGTTTTTAATTAATAATTAAAAAAAGTAATTAAAATTTTAAAATTCTGATTCTCAGGTGCACATTATCGGCATTCATGGGCTTATATATTCAAATTTTCAGAGTTCTGTGTGCAGTAGATTTGTCTGGAGACCGCACACAGACACATTTACAAACATTCATTTTTATTATTATACAGATAGATAGATTTGGCGTAAACCTGATGAAATTTTTGTGCCATTTCATGCTTCTCAAATGCAAACGATATGTGTTATAGTAGCATTCGGGCGAAACTCGCCAAGCATGGCAACGTAAAAAACGGTTTTTTACTTTTGCGGTTACCACTCACTTCAAGCATAAATCTTTTCATGAGGCCAAAGTTCGCCAAACATGACGATCTAAAATCGGTTTTTAATTAATAATTTAAAAAGTAATTAAAATTTCAAAATTCTGAGCCTCAGGTGTACATTACCGAAAGAATGGGCTCATATGTTCGAATTTTCAGAGTTCTGCGTCCAGTAGTCTTTTCTGGACATCGCACGCATGCAGATTTTCAGACATTCATTTTTATTGATATAGATTGGCGCAAAACTGACTAAATTTCCGTGCCATTTCATGTTTTCCAATGCATGCGATTTTGTTTCACAGTATCATGCTGGCGAAACTCGCCGAGCATGGCATACTGAAAACGGTTTTTGATTAATAATTAAAAAAGTAATTAAAATTTCAAAATTCTGATTCTCAGGTGCACATTATCGGACTCATGGGATTATATATTCAAATTTTCAGAGTTCTGCGTGCAGTAGGTTTGTCTGGAGACCGCACACATACAGACAGACAGATTTACAAACATTCATTTTTATTATTATAGAATACTAGACAAGCAATTATTTGCTTATATACACAAACTAATAATTGCTTGTCTTTCAAAATAGTCCCATACGAGTAATGTCGTGACGAGGGTTGCGGTTGCGACACTTTTGTGATATCGGAGTCGCCATTGTGACCACTATGTACCGGCACATTTCAGTTGCAGTGTGATCGCGACTACGCTGTGACGACGCATTGTAGTCACATCTGTGACTGCGACCGCTCTGTGTCGTCACTAAAGAATCACAGCGGCAACCGTCGTCGTAGTTGTGACTACTCTGCGGGGTCGCATTGTGACGTCACCGTGGGCGGACATAGGGACTGTGGCGTGACTAAACGGCGGCGTCACAGCGGCTCTTTGTGACTCTAATATCACTGTTTCGCGTGGTCACTTTTTAGTCACGGGTGGCAGTTGTGCTATTAGGGTAATAGGATGTGTTGTGTTAACTTTCGGGGTATGGGGGGGAAGTATGGTGTTATTATTAATTAATTATGATTGATAATTAATGCATTCATAAAATATTGATCTATTAATTAATATGCGTCATTCATATTAATTAATCCTTTTATACTATTTGTTCATTCAGCTCACCGCTAGGTGGCGCTGCAGAATGTCAAATTCTATTCAACCGCTTTGTAAGAAAATACCGTTTGACCTATCGTGACGAAAATTGGTACGTATGGATATTTGAACACGGAGAATATTTTTACACAATCCATTTTGCCATAACTTGCCGCTAGATGGCGCTACAGAGAGCCGAATTCTCTTCCGTTGGAGCGCTTCCTATGAAAATAGCGTTCAACCGTTTTTGAAGAAAATTAATACACATGGATATTTGAGGACGTAGAATACTTTTACATTATCCGTTTTGCTGTAACTTGACGCTAGATGGTGCTGCAGAACGTCGAATTATATTCCGTTTAACTGCGTGCTATGAAAATACCGTTCAAGCGATTTTGATGAAAATTTATACACATGGATATTTGAACAAAGAGAATATTTTTACACTAATCCGTTTTCCTCTAGCTCGCCGCTAGGTGGCGCTGCAGAAAGTCGAATTTTATTCAACCACTTTCTATGACAATACCGTTGGACCTATCTTGACTAAAATTGCTACGTATGGATATTTGAACACGGAGAATATTTTTACGCTATCCATTTTGCTATGATTTGCCGCTAGATGGCGCTGCAGCACATCAACTTCTATACCGTTGGACTGATTGCTATAAAAATTTTATATTTACATAGTTGAGCATGGAGAATATATCCTGACTATTCATTTAGTTGTTACTCACTACTAGATGGCACTGCAGTGCATTATTACTTTAATTCGCCATTATATGGCAATGCAGCGCACCAACTTCAAATTAATACACATGGATATTTGAGGTAAATATCCATGTGATGACCACACAATTGATCTCTTTGAAAATTTATCTACAGATACTTGAACATGGAGAATATTTTCGTGTTATATCCATTTTGCTGTAACTTGCAGTATATAAAGACTGATCAACTGATCACCATTAAAACTGGTATAGATAGATACTTGAACACAGAGAATATTTGACGTTCTCCATTTTCCTGCCATTAGATGTTACTTCAAACCAATAACTTCAGGACACTCAACTGATCGCCATGGAAAGACGTAAACATAGATGTTTGAACAGGAAGAATATTTTCACCGTATCCATTTTGCTATACCGTTCAACCGCTTGCTATGTAAATACCGTTTAACTGATTTCGGTGAAAATTGGTACACATGGATATTTGAGCACGGAGAATACTTTTACACTATCCATTTTGCTACGACTTGCCACTACATGGCGATGCAGTGCAACAACTTCAAAACCGTTCGACCTTGAAAATTGATCACCTTAAAAATTGGTATGCTTACACATATGAGCAAAGAGAATATTTTTTTCGTATTCATTTGGTTGTAGCTCACCACTAGATCGCACTGCAGCAATCAATTTCTTGATCGGTCAACTAACCGCTCTGAAAGTTGGTGTACATACATATTTGAACACGAATATTTTCGCGTTATCCATTTTGCTATAACTCGCCTATTAATGGTGCTCTAGCATATTATTATTTTAAATTGACACTAGATGGCGCTGCACCATATCTTGACTGTTAATTGTTTGCTATGAAATTTGGTACACATAGATATTACGAGCAGTGGTGTAGTCGAAGGGGGATGCCGTCCCCTTACTTTTTCACTTCAGCCCATATGTCCCCCACTTTTTATTCTCGGGGAGGACGCTCATTCACAAGGTTTTTTTAAAAATTCTGTGAAGAAATTAAAATCTCCGTTTTGTTCACGCTAGAGCAAGTACATTGGTATAAAAATGAAAAGGAAACTTTTGACTGTTTGAATCGACTTTACAAATGGGATTGTAAGGGTTTCTTAAACACTTCAGTAGTGAAAACATATCCATAAGCATAGAACAGATTATAATGTTTCCGAACGCACTCTTGGTAAAAAAGTCTTTCTGAATGGCCGAAAAAGTGACAAAAATCGGGATAGCGAATAGTCACGTGCCCATCCAAAAGAAAATCTGTCACTTTGACATTGGATTGCTGCCTCACCATGGCACAATGGTTATGTAACTGGAAATGGAAGACGGGCGAAGTGTGAAGGTCCCGGATTCGGGTCCCATTGCCGTCGACCTAACAGTTTGGAGTTTTCCGTGGTTCTCTCCGAAACTTTGCTTAAATAGGGGTTAGGACCCCTTAGAAAGACCACCATGGAGGGCACCCCCCTCTTGTGTTGTCTTACCGACGAGGATTTATAAGCAGACTTCGAGCCAAGCACACACGCACCAAGTACCACCGCTATACACGCTTAAATCTATCGATTAAAACTAACACTCCTTTATTGATTAAATTTCTGATCGGCTGATTTAAATCCTTTTATGCTAAAAATTTCTGAAAAATACTCTTAGATAATAATTTGTAAACTCCTCAATTCCCCTTAATGCTCCCGATTCGCTAGATTCTACTTAACTCCATTTTCACTTAAATCTTGTCTATTTGAGTATTATCTGACTTCCAGACGAAAAGAAGTGCCTGGTAGATATTGTATTTACTATCACGTGACCAACGCTCTTCAACAGATTCTTTGCCATAGTCACCTCGCGGCCATCGAAGGACAAGCATGTCATTATCAAAATATGAAGTAAAAGAATTTCTGAAGAGAATACTGGATGCACTTTACTTATATTAATGCCAAGTCCTTTTGTTGTGGGTGCTTAGTTGTGTGTGTATTCGCTTGTGATAATTTTATTTTATATCCGAATACCAAATGCATCTTTTTCATATTCAGTTGTGAAATAAATTCAGCCTAGATGTGGAGGAGATGCTTTAGGTAAAGATTTCGCTTTAATGACATAGTTTCTTACGATTGGATTATAAAAAGCTGTCGTAAAACAAATGAAGTTATGATATCTCCACTCAAAGTGAGTAAGTAGTATTTTACCTTTTTCATGTAATAAATTTGATTGCTGCTTTAATTAAATCTCACAGCTGGTTTAACCAAGATTGCATTTCTGTATTTTGACTGTACTGTGAATTCGTTTTATAATTAGAGACTATAGTGAAGTTATATTCTATTTATTAAAAAAATAGTTTTTGTATAGTGTATTAAGATACAGAGGCGGATCTACGGGGGGGGGGGGGCTATAGGGGCTATAGCCCCCCCCCCCCATTGAAACTGAATTTAGACTAGATAGAATAGAGTTCTGATGCTTAGTTAAAAACTACGTGTCTAAAATCGGTTATTTTGAAAATTTAATTTACTTTTTTGATTTATTACTTAGATTTTTAGACTTGACCTCAATCAATGGTTTTTAACCCTTTCGTTCCCAGGCTACAGGTATTTTCAAAACAGTATTTCGTTTCAAAACGAGTATCAAATTTCGGGCGAAGGAATCGCCCGAAATTTCGTCTTCTCCTTGAAACATTTCGGTTTCTTTTAAGGATGATCAGTAACCTAGTTTTACCATATATACGTGATAGCGCAGAACAGCTAATTGTTTGAACGGGTTATGGCAAGTGCAAAGAACAGTGTTTGAGCGATGATGTCCATTCACCCCCTGCAAAGTCATAAAAAGGGGGAGCTAAAAATACTTTTAATTCGCTGTTAATATAAACAGTCTTTGCGCGCGCCTTGTGCGGTGCGCGTCTCGGATTCTGTACTGATGTGTACCTGATGTGGAATACCTTATGATAGATGTACACACAGACCTCAAAATACACATAGACCAGACACCGCTATGATTTCTCTGTGACTAAAGTGATCAGAAGCAGTGAGAGGGGCTGAGAGCTACCAGACGGTCCCGAAGACTGTTTACAAGTTCATGAACAAAAGATCGGTACTCTTTCGCTTTGTAGAAAGGGGAAAGCGCAGCGCACCCCCCCCCCCCCTAAGGAAGAGGATTGAATTCGCCAATCGTCATCTTTGGGACCTCCTTGGCAGCTGACAGCTCCTCCTACAGCTCCCGATGATTTTAGTCACAACGAAAGCATAGGGGTTGTCTGGTCTATGGGTATTTTGAGGTCTGTGGATGTACATAGTGAGGGGATGGGGAGTGTAACATAGACATCAAGTGACTAGGAATCCCAAGTGGCTATCTTCTGTATCATTGTGAAAGGTTCTTTTGTTCCGCCATTTGGATTTTCAGGGATATTTTGAAAGAATAATATTACTATAGCTAATTTTCCTTATCTGGTTTTCGCACATTTACTGTTTATACAAAAGTACATCCGTTTTGAATGTTTAGGAATGGTGGAAGAATTTCTTAGAAGTACTGTAGTCCTATCTAAGCAGGCTTCAAAGTCTTAGCCCATTGAAATCGCTTTCGCCGCTATGGTCGTTCTTTTCGGGTCGTGAAGCGCTAGTGTGATTCATTTGTTCTCTATTTAGCTCCGTTCGCGTGTGTAGAATTTAATTTAAATGCAAATATTATGGCCTCAAGAAAGCGGTCATTGAATCGTAATGTAGGTGATTATTTTATGAAAATTCCAAAAACTGATAATTTGTCTAGTGAGAGTGAAAGCGGAAATCATCAGGAAGAAATCATAAATGCCCAGCCCCAGAACAAGCTATTTCAAGGAGAACAGCACTCACAAAATACAGGGTGAATCTAAACTCTTGGGCAAAACTTTAAGGGGTGATAGGGCACACAATGAGGAATCGTAATCACATAGTAATCAGGGGTGAAACGCAGTTTTAACTTACCCGGTAAAATCACTTTTGGAAAAGCATTGAAGTGTCCGTCTAATTTCTTAACCAAGTTTCATAAGCAATAGGCTCGTCTCCGAAAATTTCATCCATGAAATAAAATAAACTTTTTAAACTATCCATTTTAGTCTTCTGTTTTGAGAAAAATACATTAGTTTCTGACGAACAATGGTCGGCAAGTGACTGTTGTTTCAGCACTTTTTCCGAAGTGATTATTAACAGCTATACGAAGACGACATTGCCGACCCCACATTGCTATGTGATTCCGATTCCTTATTATGTGCCCTATCACCCTTTAAAGTTTTGCCCAAGAGTTTAGATTCACCCTGTATACATGCATCACTAATAGGCAGTTTGTAAAGAGGTGCATTATTAGAAAGAATACAATGATATCGCTATGGAAAAAAGAGGTATGATTTAAATTAATTTTTTCAGACATTGTTTTTCCTATGAAGTGCAAGTCCTAGCAGGCTCGAGTATTTTATTTTATCGGAAATTCGCACATCTTTCTCGAAATTCGATTACTTAATACTATATGTAGGTTGAAAAATGAAATATACAGGCGACATGTAAAAAATCGTGCCAAATGTCGCCAAGCTTCGATAACCAGGGCCTCTGACAGAAAATTTATAAGGCGGGACGAAAGTCTTCCCGGCCCCTTTCGTAAAGCACAAAAGTTTCGAAAAAACAGGAGGGACGGAAGGGATTTTTTTTTTTTTTTTTTTGTAAAACTGCTCTTTTAATGATTTTCATACCAAATGCTAAAAGGAAAGAGAGTGGGAGAGAAGTTTCTCTGATATGTAATGATACTTTTAATTCATGTTCGAAGATTGAAAAAATACTAATATTTAAATGGTAGAATTAACATTTCTGCCATCTAAATCATTCTAGAATTATCCCAGATAGCACAGTTGTCCATTTTATATCCATTTCTGATCCATCTCGCCCATCATATAACGTCCATGTCTATAGATAGACATCCAGAAGACAATATTTATGGACATAATCTGGAAAATCCAGAAACTGTCCATGAATAGACCAAAATTAGACATATAATTTCCAGAGTAAGTCTTTTTTATAGACGTGTCCCAGATAATCCATAGTACCTTAGTGAAATGGCAAGAAGCATGGATGGAGATGTCCAAGACTTGACCTAAGTAGGTCCATATATAGACGTTGATGTCCAAGACTTGCCCCTACTAAGTCCATAAATAGGCCTCAAGTCTTTGAAGCACGTCCATAATTATGTCTATATAGATGTCTATAAGACTTCATATGGGCGTCCTATAGTGTCATATTGATGTAAAAGGGACGAGAATCCGACGAATCGTGGATGTTTAATGGACATGTCAACTTGTCTATATGACGTCTTCTGGGAGGGTTCTGGACAAGTTTGTGCTATCTGGGATGTATTCGAAATTTAGTCTATTTAAAAAAAAGATTTTAATTAAAGACCTATAAATGAAATTCTTAACACATTCTGAAAAATTTACGGACGCACTTTAGCTGAACACGGGCCCCGGGGCGGCGCCCCCCCCCTCTCGTAGGGCCTGTGGATAACTGTGCCCAAATTATTGAATACCCAGTAAGTTAGCCCCCCCCTTTACCCAATCCTAGATCCACCACTGTTAAGATATATGAAATGTATTTGCCTTCATTTAAAATTTATTTTTTCGGGCTTATAATCATAGATTACAGCTCTGATAATAAAAAATGAAGAAAACAAATAATTCAATATATTAATCAAAAATAGCAAATTTTCATAAAACACCCTTTTTCTAGCTTAAAATAATAATCTTAATTGAGTACAGCTATAGTAATTAAAAAAGGATTGATTTTGTAAAAACGCTCATTCTATAGCTTAAATAATAATCATAATTGAGTACAGTTATGTTAATCAAAAATGGACAGATTTTGTAAAAACACTCCTCTTTTTTGATTATTATTTAGGCTAAATGCAGCTGTTGTATAATGTTCAAAAATTGAGAATTTTTCGCTCCATTGATTTTTGTCGATTAATGGAGCAAATTTTACTCTATCGGGAGAATGGCTGTTTGAAGTCAAAAATTGCGTAAAAATATACTCTGTTTGATTATTATTTTACTCAATAGATTTAAGCGTGTACGTGTTCACAGTAACAACAACAACATTGGATTTTTGACAAATGTAAATGGAAAAAATTAAGTAGCCCCATCGCGCGTTCGTAACAGTTTGGAGTTTCCGTGGTTTTCTCCGAAACTTAGCATGAATACGGGTTAGGACCCCTTAGAAAGACCCAAACGGAGAATTATATGGAACTTAAAAAAAAAAAAAAAAAAAAAAAAAAAAAAAAAATTTAACATACCTAATAAAGTGTTTAATTTTGGTTTATGCTGCATAGCTGGATTATTTTAATCTTTTACAGACCATATTGAGATCCAGGCATATTTTAATTTAGTTTTTTTTTTTTTTTTCACATATTTTGTATTCTAATGCATTAGTTAAATTTATGAAAATGTCTACTTTCATGATCCCCCCCCCCCCCCCCCCCCAATTATGATAGAAATGTAATTTCTATTTCAAAACATCGTCATCTTTTAACTTTATCTGCTAATTTTTTCAAATTAATATTGATAAAATTTACTTTTAAATAAATTTTTAATTCGATGTTCCCTATTGGGAACATTGGCCTGTAAAAGGTTAAGGCCAAATTCCATCTATATTATACAAATGCTTGAGTTCTAAGTTTGTATGAGAAATTTTACTGCATTGTGCTTTGATCCATGTTGTCGTAGCAAATCTAATGAATCATTTCTAATTTTGAAATTCATAACCTAATGTTGCCATTACATAACTAAAATAATTAAAAGATAATGCTCATGTCTAAAGTTAAAAATGGTACTTACATATTAAACTGTTGATTATTCTGGATGATAATTTTTCCCCTATCTGTGGAATTCAGTGCCAAAAAACATTGAAAAATTATACAATTTCCAACTCCTAGTGTTTACAACTCTATTTCATTATATTAGATAGCTGTTAACTTACTTAATACATCATCATTTTTAGTCCTACAAGCTGTTAGTGTTTTGACCGCCAAACTGATTGATATTTATAATAAAGTGTGGTCAACTGTATAATATGTACGTACCATAAACAATATTCATGGGGAATTTGAAATGCCAATTTAAGTCCTTCAAGGTTCAGTAGAGGAAAATAGTTTACTTATTTGAAAAGGTGAAAAATGTCAAACTGTATCATTTTGAGGAGTTACTTAAAATCTGACAAATAGAGAATTTATTTCAAATTTCATGGCAAAGTTCTTCAACCTGATGCAATTTTTTATTGAGGATGTCACATTTTTAACTGCATAAAAGAAATTCAAGTTAGTTCACCCAGTTAGCTTTCTAATGCAGTAATATTATATAACTAACAATGATAGGAAAAGAAAGTTCAGGTAGTCACTTCTGTTGAAACTACCACGGGATTTATTTACTTTTTGTGTGTGTGTGTGTGGGGGGGGGGGGGGGTAAGCAAAACCTGTACAGTTTACCTGCTCAAAATCACCTAAGCTAACAAACCAGCCACTATATTCTTTAACAAAACTCTAAAATTAGGTACATTTTGTTTTAATAAATCCTTACTCTTTTAATCTAAAACAATTTAATCCCTCTCTTTTTCACATGCAGAAAATATTTTGATTAAAAATGGCTATTCAAGATCATTGAATTATTTTTATGAATGGCATTTCTGTCTCTGCTTGTATTCAAAGAACCTTCATGGTGCAAACTGGATGTTGGTTGGCAACTGGACTAACTTATTTTAAAAACTAATTACAAGTATTACAAAAATTTCAAAAATTAAGATCTCCTTTTCATGCACTTTAAAAGGGGTCATTCAAGTATTATGTAAGCAATAAGGGGGGGGGGTCTGCTTATTTTTTCTGACAAGGGGGAGAGGGGTCACAACAATTCTTAACTTAAGCATTAAATAATGAAGCAATAACAATGGAGCAAGGGAAAAGGGCATCTTACGGTCAACTTGGTCATTTACTTGAATCTAGTTAAATTATAACTTTCCTGTTTTTTATTGTTCAATTCAATAAATAACAATACTTACATTTTGTATTCTGTCAAACCTGATACCTGGTGTTAACAAATGCTTAAATTTTTAACATTGCACTGTAGTATTTTACCAGCAGGCATGTGAATTTTTTAAGATGGAAAATTACATAAATTATGCTGATATTTAATAAGATATTTTATAAGAAAAGATTTAGAAAAGTAATTATTAGGGATCGACTGAGACCACATTTTCACCGAAGACCGATACTTTACCTATAAATTCATTTTCAGAAATAGCCGATACCGATACTTTACCTAATTTAATGTCATTTAAACCTACATCTGTATTCTGGGCAGTTTTTGTAACGAGAGTGTAGTTCTTATTAAAATGAATAACAGCATGATGAAATTTCAGCTCAGTAGAAAGCATTAAAAAGAAAAAGCAGCGGATACATTGAAGTGTGAATTTATAGTAGTTATAGCCTTTCTTTTCTATTCAATCATGCCGACGAATGGCCGAATTTATAGAAAGCTGAGCACTGGGATGCGTCTTAGTGTGCAGGTTCAGAATTCTTTCTCCTTGCGTGGCTATCGATCTAATCGTCTGGCTGTAGAGTTTTGGGCGATTTTCTCCAGATGTTACGTGAATATGCGTTAGACTCCCAAAAAAGTCCTCCACCCAAGCCCCCTATAGGTAGATACCCCTCATTTAGGTTTGACAGAGCACAAACATTGGGAGGGAGGGGGGGGTTAAAGGGATGTATAAATAAGAGAATCCATTTCCAGTGCCAACTGGTGCAAATATTTAAATCAATTTTTCTCAACCTCTATTTTGTCGCCTAATTGTTGCTATGCGCCAGATAAATGGTTTCCATATTAGACCCAAAACAGCTTCCTGCTTGCTCTTACTATATGTGTCCTTGTTTTTGGTTCATGTCTCGATTTTGTGCTTACAAAAGTAAACATATGAAATTTATTCAACTTCAAAGTTTGCAAGTTTTATTTAGATTTTCTTTAATTATAATTCTTTCTCATATGAAAATATTTTTTAGATTACTTCATTAAATTGTGATAATGTATAAACTGTACAGTATTATGTAAGTACATATGTATTTAGATATTGTTCATTAAATATGTATGTAAATTCTTCCCTTAAAATGCATAAGTTCACATTAATTAATGGTTTTATTTATCTGCTCCAATTATTTAACCACTAAGTGAATTATTAAATGTTTTAGCAAGATTTTTTTTTTATATGAACTCATATGATCATTTTAAAGTTCTTTTTGAAAATCCGAATATTTTGATTCTCCGGACAGGGTTAAGTCACAATTAATCTGGATGATCCATGTATTTGATCTTTTCCGTACGAAGAACAGGTACACACCGATTATTCCTGTGCTTTCCTTATATATAAATCAAATACTATTCACAAGAAATATGTTTTTTACCCCCAAAATTGAAATAAACTAAATAATAATTAGTATTACTAATTATACTAATACAGCTTCAACTTTTTAAATTAACAATATAAATAATTATTAGATATTGATAATTATTACACTTCTCAAAACAGAATGATACACAAATCCTACGTTTTCTCATTAATCTAATAAATAATAAAATCATTAAATGTTAGATAATTTGTACTTTTGATAGTGTGTAATGTTTTAAAAATCAATCATTTAACTTTTGGACCAACATAATTAAAGTTTACGAGAGTCGCCAGTTTTCAAGTCACTGCCAAAAATTTAACTACTTTGCGACACAAAAAGAAGCAAATTGTTTCTACATATAGGTTTCGTTTATAACTTTAGTATCACTAATTTTGTCATTGAAATAGCTACAATATGAAGAAAAATATTTTTGCTCGTTTTCAAGCTATGCCTTGGAGGGTCAAATAAAAGATGCTTAAAAATGACGAGATTAAACGAAGGTTAAAGAAAAATCTAAAAATGATAAACTAAATTCAATTTTCAAGTCTTAAAAAAAGTTGCTACTTAAAGTATCCATATTTAATGAAATTGATCTTCAGTGTTTTTGTTTTTATGATCATTGTTAAATGTTTTTCTGTTATTGATATAAACAAATTTTATCTGTTTTAATTCTAAGCTCTCAGCAGGGGCGGCGTGGCACGGTAAGCAAGGTCTGGGTGCCATCGTCGAAAGGGGGCCATTTCGAACTAAAACTGAGAAAATCTTGATCTAAAGCAGTGGTTCCTAAACTTTTTTGTCTTTCTCTTCAAAAAATCTTCACTAATTTTTTTTTTCGCGACCCACTACTACATAACGATAACCAATATAGGCTATATAAAATAGTATAGTTTACTATATATATAAAATACTAAAGTTTAATTTCCCCCACCCTTTTCGACCCACCGAAATTGCTACCGTGACCCAACTATGGGTCGCGGCTCATAGTTTGAGAACCACTGATCTAGAGCACAAAAGGGGCGCCTTTTTTTTACGTTTGCAGAGAGGCACCAGGGAGGGGGGATATGTCCGACAAACATCATTCGGTTCAAACCCTATCCCAGTTTGCATGTGCAGAAATACGATTCACTTCCGATAGCAGAATGCTACATTTGGTTTCAAATATTTCCGGCTGACTAATATTAAAATGTCTGTACCTGAAGTTCTATAAGCTAAATAGAAAAAAATTCCTCTAACGTATTTCGAAGGCTGAAATATTGCAATTTAACACACATCTGGTCAACCGCCGGCCCGTGGGCCGGATGTGGTCCGCTACGGCTTTTGATCCGGCCGCAGAACATTTGAAAACTCCGTATAAACCATTCAATATCCCATATAAATCCCAATTATATGACCCGCCACTTCGCTAACATCCTAAAGTTTGGCCCACAACTTTTCAAAGGTTGCCCATACCTGCTTTAACACTTTAAAGATCGGCATTCCCTGAAATATCAAACGATGTCAAGGACCGTCTCCCCCATCAATTTTGATATCTATATCATACCCAAGCCGAATCAGATGTCCTTGCGCCAATTTTTTTAAATAAAAATTTAAAGCATGTCTCTTAAGCGTGAAATCTATATCAAGAGCTAGACTTTCTCCAACGATATCAAAAGCCTATATATACAGTAGAATCTCCCTATAACGAAATTTTTCATGGAAACGTAACTTTAAGGCTTAAATAACACTATAAACATTCTCCATATAACGAAGAGCTTATCTTCCCATAGCGAATATTTCAGATTTACCTTTGATTTTTTTTGTTAGTTTTGAAGAAAATTTTAATTTTTGAACAGACCACTTAGTGGAAGAGTAACAGATGATAAAAATGGAGGCCAGGAAAGTGAAACTGACTCCGATAATGAAGACACTTCACCAGCGCCCGATTATGACCAACAGGGGCACCGGGCATTGATAGATTTGGGGGCCCCCAATCTATGAAATTTGTTATATTTTTCATAAAATTTTGATATAAAAAAGAATATTTCAGAAAAAACATTTAAAATTGGGGGCCCTTTCAAGTCGGGGGCCCTGGTCAAAGTCCCGATTTGCCCATATAATAATAAGGCCCTGCGCTTCACGACCAAAACCGCATCAAACTTTAATGCTTCAACCTTTCAAAACCATTAAAAAGAGGTTTCCAAATGGAAGAAAATGTGCCTCACTCTATTTTCAGCGGACTTTTAAAATGTGAATATTTTTATGAAAATTTAAAATCACAGAATGCAAAACAATGTAAAAATAACGGAATTTTGAAGTAAAATAAACGTAAGTGCATTACATATTTTATTCTCTAAATTCGTGGATTGTCTTTACTTTTGAACATTTCATTTATACAATGAAAAGTAAGAAACCGTAAGTTTAACAAATTTATAATAAATACCAATTTATTTTTAATAATGAACAGTCATAATTTAATACTTTTAAACATCGAATTAACTAAAAAGTTTGTAATATTTGCTGAAATAACTGCAAAAATCTCTAATCTCTGTACAACGAAATTTTCTCTATAGCGAATTTTTTAACTGGAACCGAGCGAGTTCGTTATAGGGAGATTCAATTGTGTGTGTGTATATGTATATATATAGATATGAATGAACTCTTTTTCGAGTCCACACAGTGAGAAAATAAACGTTTATAAAACTGAAGTAAAGTTATAGCCTACCTCTCGACATTTGTTTTTTGCAATCCTTGCAGATAGCGTATTTAGTGTTGGGCACCAATTCAAAATAATTTAGAAGAATAGACGATTGTCCTGTTAAACTGTCATCTAACGATTCTCCGTCCATAATTTCGACCACACTTGGTGATACGACATCCATTTAGCGATGGTTAGAATTTAAAAAAAAAAAACAACAGCTCGAAAACACTCGCGCAAACAAATGTGCCAATGAAACGACGCCTCTCATCTCATTACCAAAATAAAG